>VDFB02351514.1:0-29430 GCA_007258455.2 Sequoia sempervirens
TCAATCAATTAGGTGTTGAAAGGTGGTCAACAAGTCAACAAGGTGTTTCAAGTCAAATAAACCCTATTTCAAGCTTGGAGACAACTTATAACCCATTTTCTATAGAATTAACTTCATCAACTTGACAAGTAGACAACTTCAGATGTGGTGCTACAGGATTCATCCCTAATTTCTCAAAATTTTGGGAGAGGACTTATTTTACATTAGTGGCAAATGAGTCCCACCTTAAGGATGGAAATCAAGATTTTGTTAGATTTTGGATCTTGACACTCAAAAACCAATTTCCAATAGTTTTCACCTGAAGTAGGACTAATTAGCCATCAGTGGTGAATGAGTCCCAATATTGATTTTCAATCATCTCACTCAGCATTCAAAATATTCTAGAATCTTCATCATACTTCTAGGTGCACTCTGATTCATCCTCCTTATTTTTTGTTTTCCATTTGCTCATACCTAGTTCATGTTTGCATGTCGCATTGTGTTTTCAAACATTACATAAATCTTAGGTGTTGCACTAATAATCAGTCAATTACTTAATTTAATTACACTTAGATCATTCCATTTAGTCTAAATAGAATCATAAATTTCATAATTTGAGTGAACCTACCTAGAATTTTGAGTGGGATTTATCTATCTCCTTTTAGGTGAAACATCCTAAGAGCGCAAGAGTAGCCTATAAGCACTGCCCAAAATTCTATGCTTCAGTAAAAAATTTTGACATAGAGCTAGTGAATGTAGAACCTAGACGATGAATTAGTTTAATGCATGAAGAATGAATCAATCTTTTGTTGGCTACTGCTATACAAGTATTAGGTTTGGAAAAAAAAAATCAATGCAAATCAAGGGTTAATGGAGGTTAGACAAATAAGAATTTTTTTTTCTGGTACAAATACAACAAACCTAGACACATTTCAATAGTATGCAGAAGTAAAGGAGAAAGCAATCCGGTTTAGTAAAGAAGAGTGAACCAGTGAAGACAATTGACAAGAATGAGGTTAAGCAAGAAATGAACAAGATATGGGAAAAGAAAGAAGAGTCACAAACTTCAAAAGTGTATGTTCCCTCATCTAGCTCAAACAATTCCTTCCATAATTAGACCTAGCATGGTCTTAAGGGGAGCATTAATAGAAAATTATTCAAACCCCTTGGATATCTAGTGTGTCAATCTTTGGCATGAAGATATGTTCCAAGGAATGAATAAACAAAGGTTATGTAAAATGAATTTGAAGAAAAGTTGTAGGAATGATCTTTTATGGAGCAAATCAGGTTTTTCTATACCATGAAGGAGATTTTTATCATATTTTTGAAATCTGCCGCATATAATGAAAATTAGGGTACATTGTTGATTTATAAAGTGGATTTGTAAGGAATTTGGATCACTTGTGTGTTTGAAGAAAGTGTAGAGTGATTTGGAGGATTCTTAAGGAAATTTGAAAATTGAGTTGCGCAAACCCTAGTTCTGGCTTTTGTGAAGGAAAAA
The DNA here is from genome assembly GCA_007258455.2 of Sequoia sempervirens. Classification (NCBI taxonomy): domain Eukaryota; kingdom Viridiplantae; phylum Streptophyta; class Pinopsida; order Cupressales; family Cupressaceae; genus Sequoia; species Sequoia sempervirens. The sequence continues at coordinate 1,481 of VDFB02351514.1, forward strand.
GGTATTGTTCTTTCATATACTATTGTGGGTTTGTGTGATTCTACTTTGTGAAATCATTTGAGCTCAATTTGTGGAGAAATAGCAACTCCTATAGTCATAAATGTATCAAAAAGACCTAGACCTTCCTACAAGAAGTATTTTATGTAGGTATTCGAAGACAACCCTTTGGATGCCTTCTCATCGATTCCTCACAGTGTCATGCCCACTGAAGACACTAGGATGTATATTCGTGTTAAAACTAAGGAGTATAATCACAAAAAATTGATAGATATCTAGAAGAATGTGCTCACCAAGGATGATTTCTTGATAAAACCTAAGTATTCAAATATTGTTGTGAAGAAGCTGGATCAATAGAATATGTTTCCTAGCTTTTGATCCACTATTGATGATAAATATGTTAAATCAGCTTTTAGCAGAATGCATGATAAGTTCTTGTGGACTAATATACCTCACCATAGAAATAAAGAAGCAATTAAGGATGTCACTATAATTTTCTTGAACACAATTTATTTGGTTATGGTTCTTCACTATTTTATATGCAACACTTTCTAAAGTCATTTATAATGACCCCAAAAACAATGCAACATGATCATTCTACTCACTCTTTATGTCTATGGGAAATAGGATCTGTTAGTTTCAGATAAGTTCTTGTCAAATGCATCGGGTGAATCTTTACTGTGCCTCCTTAAAAGAGCTTTCCATAAAATGTTTTCATTTTTGACCACTAATACTAAACTTTTGGTTATGGCATCTGTATGTATGTTCTCTACACTGGCTATATTTTTCTGTTTTACAACAGATGCCCTTATTTGTAGCAATCTACTAATGCGCTATTGTAAATGTGCAAAAGTATATTAAAAAATTCACTCCAAAAAACCATGGAAGGCATGGTATGGGGAGGGACAATCAGGCGTGGAATGCTTCCTTGGTTGACTTTGGGCATCAAGCCTAAGTGTTGGACATTTTGGTGGTAAGTACCATGGTTGATTCTGTTCTAGTAATCTTTTTTCAATAGACATGGATTTCCGGTACCTCACGCTAGCTCATATTTAGATAATAACAAAACGGTCTCTTCACTGAAAAAGTATGTATAAGAGTTTAAAGAAAAATAAATAAAATATTGAGATAATAAAAGAATCAAGAAAGAATAAAACCCCTTTCTGACCTCAACTCTTTTTATATACCCAGCCCTTCCAACGCAGTTTCCTTATTCTCAGTCTTGTTCTTTAATCTTTGCTCGCATTTGTTCCCTAGAGTGCTTATTTCATTTTTTGTTGCAGAAATAGATCAAGAAAGGAAGATGGTTAAGTGCCGTGCGGACGGCTGCCAGCCTGTTTTTATATTCGTGTCCAGTAGCTATGGCGATTCCTGTGGTCTCCTCCACGCGAAAAGGAAGCATGGAGCCGGTCGCGGAATCGAATCCCCTCCCGGTCCTCATCGAACCCTCAAGAATGTGGGACTCGCCGTCCGCTGACTCGCTGGCGATGAACGCTAGTGTAGCCCTGAGAAACGCAGGGTATCACATCATGGGCGCCGCATTTGAGATGTTTGCAGACCAGTTCCTCCCGTTAGGCCCGAAAACATTTTTTGCCATAAACGACCTGGCCATGGTGAACAACACGTTACCTTCTTGGCTCGCTTTTACCCTGCTCCGTTATCACACAGCCACCGAAATGCTCCTCTGGCAAGACCTCCGGATTCTGAACTCGGACTATTGCTTACCCACTCGTCTTTACCGCAAGGGTTTGGTGGTAACCACTGAGCGCACCGAGACCACCGTGGCGTTAAACGGCGTGGTGATCTCCCACCCTGACATCTTTGTGGCAGGCGGTCTGGCAATACATGGTGTCCAGAGAACTTTCTTTTACGTGGACGAGTCCATAACTGAGGTTCAGTATAAGTCCCTTCCTTTGCCATCATGCGATGTGTACGATCGCTTACCAATTTCAAAGGAAATGTATTTGCAGCGCCGCCGCAATGCAGCCTCCTCGTGGCTGTGGCGCAGTTTGCAGCTGGCCTTGAATGTGAACGGATGCTGGTCCTTCTCTGCTGCAATGGAGTTTCACGTAAGCAATATTTTCCAACCGATCTTTTCAAACTTTTTTGGAACTGTGATGTTTAAGGAAATTTCTTTTAGTTTCTTGTGAAAATTGAAATATTATAAGTTTTTCTTCTAGCTGTTTAGAAAATTTTCTTCAATTTATTTTCACTGTATGACAAGTTGAAAAAGATAGTGAAATATTGTGCAACTAACTCTTTTCTATCTTCTAGCGATGAGGTTTCTTAAACTGATATTTCTTCAGTGAATGACAAATAAAGCATAGCTTGTCTCTCACCATTCGAAGGAAATAAAATAAAATTTGTATAAGATTTGTTTTGCAAAATGAGGCGAACTTTATTTTGATATTGTGATAAGAAGAAAGAGTTCATTATTATATTTGCAGATCGAACAATTAAAAGCCGGGCTGGCAGAAGCAAAAGGGAATTCCAATTGCACACGGAGAATGACTGTTTTCGCACCGGTGGACGGCTATGCCGGCTTATCTTCGGCATCGGCGGTGGTGGGTGACAAACTGATGTTCCACGTGGTGCCGCAAAGGTTAACCATGGCCGACTTACGCAGGCTTCCGCCCAAACACAAGATCCCGACTCTTTTCCGTGGCCACAACCTTGAAATCGCGTTCACTGGCGATTCCAGGCGTCTGGTTATCAATGGCGTTCTTGTGGTACGGCCAGATGCGTTTAAGACCAATGAATTTATTTTGCATGGCATTTCCCAGGCCTTTGATCTGCTCAACGTAACAAACACCTGATCTTTTTTTTTTTCTGCTTGCCTGTACGCTGAAATAAGTCGGAATACAGAAATTATGGACGATGTAACTTTAATGGCTTTCTTTCAAATTTCCGTTTCCTCTGACAATTTTTATGTTTAGTTTAATTCATTTGAATTGCAACCTTAAAGTCAAAGACAAAAGTTCTGTGTTGGTATAGTGCGGTTTTCTGAAATTTGAGGGGTAAATTACAAAGACATTGTAAAGTAGTAGTTTTCTTTCAATACAAGAATTTACCAACGGGTCAGGATATGTTTACTTTCTCAATGGAAAATAATATGTAAATTGTTGTGAGCGTGTAACTCCATTGGCGAGATAGAAAGTTTTTGAAAAGAGTTTTTTATATGTTTTTCAATGTGAATTTGAATTTATATTTATTTGAGCTTGAATTCTGAGTTCTATTTTTACGTCTCATATTATTAACACCAGAATCATAAATAATATACAGCAGTTGTGGAAACCGGGTTTTGCTTTGAGGTAAATTATTTTTTAAAAAAATCAATTTTCAGTGGTAATTGAATACTAATATGAATATCATTAAATATTTATTTATTAAAATTATTGTAAAATTTGAAATTTTGGCATTAAACTCATTTATTAAACATTTTAATCATTAAATATTTTTTTGTTATAAAAAATATTATAGAAATTTATTTATATTATTCTTCACTTCTAAGTTAATGTAATCATTTGAACTTAGCAATGTACATGTATTATATTTGTCAATTTTAGAAGTGTAAAAAGTATTAGAGAATAAAGTTAATTCTAAAATATATATTAAAGAAAAATATAATATAATAATACAAATAATTTATAACAATAAATAATTAAAGTATAATAATTGATACAATGATAGATATGTTCTATCAAATGCTTGAAATGAAGCAAAATAATTTGAATAATTTTAGAAATCAAAGAAAAAAAAGTACATACTAAAATATTCCCACTAAAATCCAAAAGGGCATGTCTTTCACAAATTTCATAATAAAAAAGAGTGTAAATATGGTTAATTCATTTTTTTCGAACCCTCCTACAATATATATGCAAAGGCCCTGCTCATTTATGAGAACATGTGATAGAAAGAAAAATGCCTCAAGTTACCTGAGCAAGCTACTCGAGAACCTATACTTTCATAAAATAATCCTAGTTGCCAAGGGTTTGTATATGCATCATTTGAGATTGTTCCTTCAAATATAATTGAACTCATTCTCATAGAGATGGCTAAGGAATTTCCTATTGCTGAAATGATGAATTTATCACATAGATCATAGGATCTAATGAAGGCATCCCAATTAGAGACCACAAATCAAGCTTTACCATTGACTTGAAAATGGCTACCTACTTTAGGGAGCAAGGAAAATTCCTTACTCACAAAATAAAAATAAAATAAAAAAAAGTCCCATGTCGTATCCATGGTAAGTATAGAACATATATAAAAGTAAAAAATAAGGTAGTATATCATCTACATGGTAACTTATTTAATACTTTAAGAAGACAAAATTTGGATCCTTATTAAAAAAATAATTTAAACTTTTTGCATAGTTCTATGTATACATAAATAAAAATCTCTATAATTTTTTTTATAACTAAAGCAATATTTAATGATAAAAATGTTTAATATTTTTACGTCAAAGGCATCCCATGCTTAGTATTTGGGACATCTTTTTATGACGGATGGTGTATATTCGTGCACAAGAAATCACCTATGATCAAATGCATCTGAGCAGTTCAATGCTTTTTCAGGGATGGCACAGAGTTTATTGCAAAAGAGGGAAAAATATCTGCAGAGCAATTATTGCAGAAAAAGGAAAATTTGGGGCAACACTTATTGCAGAAGTCAACATCCTTGAGAGCATGACAAAGCCCACAATTTCACAATAGAAGAAAAATATAGGCATCCCCTCACAATACGTCATAGTTAAATTTTGATTTGCTTCATGTTTTTGAAAGAAGAGTCGGTGATCGACACATCCTGCATCGTGAAGAAAAGACAACCCAATTTATTGCGGAAACTTGAGGTATGCATGAATGACAAAATTACCGATTATGAAGTTACACCTACAAGGTATGTTTACGATGGAAGAGTTGATGGAAGAGTCTGCGGGTGATCCTTTTAAATTTCAAGGAATGATGATGAGGAATTTTGTTGCAATCCATCTTATTACATTGAGAGATGTAACTACAATGCACATAGTAAGGAGTGAAGTGTAATGGAGTCATGGTGGTTTAAAAAATATTTAAAACAAACAAACTAACTTTTTTAAAATATAAAGAAACTAAAATTTTAAAATATGTATCAATACTACATAAAGACAAGAGCTGAGAGCAGCGAATTTCCTTCCAAAGTGTGCAAGAATAGTTTTGTTCATGATTTTTGTGTATGCATTGCTTGTTGAGGTATTGTGCTTTTGCCATATTTAAAATCAATTCTTCAGAATTAGTCATTTGCATAGTTTAGGGGTAGGCTGCTGCATAGTAGTACGGGTACGCTACAAATGACTAGAGACAACCTCCTTGCAAGAGCAACAACCTCCACCATCACAAATAACACATTGTTTTGTATATCATTGAACTCCATAGATAGTTCCTCTATTTCATTAGAGCTATTCCATATTGGCAATATCTAAGAAGAAGAAAGCTTCATTAACACAATAGATTTCATTAATATTTATAATTAATATTGTCAAATAAAACATGAGTTAAGGGTTCAGATATTTTCTTTCTTCTATTTGATCCTAGAACTAAATTTTTTTTTTTCTAGTCAAATCATGGTTCAAAGACAAGGAGAATATTTCATAATAGATACCATAATTACCAAATTTGAAAAATTCAATCTGATCTAAAGACCAAAAAAAAAATACAAAATACAAAATATTCAAAAGGATTCAAAGAAATATCTGAAACAATTGAAAAATCTAAACCAAAATAGATTTTCTAACAATGCTCAACTTCCTTATATTGCATTCTTAGTTTAATTCAACTACCTGCTTAACTTCCTTTTATTGCATTCTTGGTTTAATTCATCCGCCTCTCTCCACTTGTTACACTTGTTATTTCTTTTCCCACAAAGATTTGATACACCTCTGCAAGCTGTCTTTACGCCTAAGCTTTTATTTATAAACGTACAACACTCTATTTTTGGGTTAGTATAATGTCCTCTGCATTGGACTGGTCCTTGACATAAATAACAAATAATGAGTTTGTAGGCTAATTCAAAACGGCTATAAATTGTGTTGTGGGGTTTGTACAAAGCTGTAACATACATGAAACTGTAAGCATGTAGACATCTTTCATACCATCAATTACAATGAATACCTAACTAGAGACTCTAATGAAAAATCTGAGTTTCGATCATAGCACATAGCAAATTTCTTCAATTACTAATTTATTTCATTTGTTTGAAGTGGTGTTTTGTGTGGGTACGAATGGATGATCCAGGAAACATGACCATGCCTGTTTGGCTATGATACGACCAGGATCAACTACTATAAAATCTACTTTAAAAATTTAGTAGATACAATAAACGATGGTGTAAATGTGAAGATAATTGATGCCGCGAAGATCTTGTTTTTTCCAACATGACAAAGACATCCGCTATTTTTAGCTAGCATTTTTTTTTTTAAAGTTGTTTTTCTTTAAATATTTGTTTTGCTTTGCTTTCACCGAATAAAGCATGCCTATTGACATGCATTGGTTGGAGATTTTTTTTTTCCAAAATCTGTTGCTTCCGTTGCAAGGCTGTTAAGTCTTTCTATTCCTTGCGTCTTTCTAATTTCGATGTTAGGCAGCAATATGAACAAAACTCTATTTTGAAAACAGAGCAGATTTTTTCTGGATCTGAATATCATTGTATACCTTTGGATCATAATTCTTTATGAGGTTTTGAGTAGCGTAATATATGAACTATTTTATATAACTATTTTTTCTTCTTTCTATTGTTCAGCTCGACATCAGCTGGTTTTAGAGGAGAGGCACTTTGTTTTCAAATCTACATTTGTAGTACTCCGAGGCAGTATTTTTGTTTTTGGGTTTGAAGATCTAGCTGTTAATTTTGCCAAGATTATGTGCCAAATTCTAACGACTTACATTCGAGAATTTGATGGTAATGAGTATGATTATTGGTGTATAAAAGTATTGACTTTCTTAATAGGAAAATATTTGTAGGAAATTTGTTGAATCAGTTACCAAGAAACCATTTGATTGAATGCCCTCGATCCAATGAAAGCGAGTAATCCTGAGTTGTTCCTATGACAAAAAATAGGATGTTCCCATTGAGATTTGGTGAACATAACAACAACCTTGCCAATATGGCATTTAAGGATACAAGTTGGTTGTGGCATCTAAGGTATGGCCATTTAAACTTTCATAGTTTGACTTTTGACCTCCTAAGCATTATTACTTGTTGATTGCGGTTTGAAGAAACCTGAGGAGGTTTGTGAAGGATGTGCAAAAGGAAAGCATGCAAGGGAAAGGTTTCCAAAAGGCACTGCATGGAGGGCCCATTACCCCCTTCAACTTGTTCATTCAGATATCTATGGACCAATGCAAACAAAGAGTTTGGGTAAGTCATCATATTTTATCACTTTTATTGATGATTACTCACGAAAATGTTGGGTGTATTTTTTGAAGGCTAAGGATGAAGCCCTTGATACATTCAAGAGGTTTAAAGCACTTGTGGAAAATGAAAAAGGGTGCAAAATCAAATGTTTAAGGACTGATCGTGGTGGAGAATTTTGTTCAAGAGCCTTTCAAAATTATTGTGATATGAATGGCATCAAGAGGCAGCTCACCACTCCATACACACCTCAACAAAATGGGGTAGCTGAAAGGAAAAACCGCCTTGTGTGGTAGAAATGGCAGGCATGTTGTAAACCAAAGGATTGAGGTAACTCTTATTGAAGAGATCTTGGGATTGCTACAAAGGTGTACATTCTCAATCAAAGTCCCACAAGTGCAAGTTTGATAAGATGACTCCTTATGAAGCATAGTATGAGAAAAGGCCTAATGTTAATCATTTCCGAGTTTTTGGTTGTTTGGCTTATGTTCATGTACCTGATCAAAATAGACAAAAGTTAGATACAAAAAGTGAGTCATGTATTTTTGTTGGGTATTGTGAGGAAAACAAAACACGAGGTTATATAATCCTCTCATAGCCAGCTTATTGTTCAAGAGATGTGATTTTTTGATGAAGGGGGAGTTTATGAAGTCATCAAAAAGGCCATATGGAGAAGTCAAAATCTATTTTGAATGATGATGTTGATCATGAGCAGCCCACTAATGTTGTTGTTCCAATTGATTTCAATCCACCAAGTAGCCCCTCATCTAATTCTTCAAGTCCATCTTCAACTCCAAGTTCTAGAAGGAAGATAAAAAGTTTGAGTGATATTTATCAAAGGAGTGCAAATCAAGCACATGAAGAAAATCCAATAGGTGACACAGTTAATTTTGCTTTATTTACCAAGGCTGATTTTGAACCATCATGTTTTGAAGAAGCATGTACTAATGAGGTTTGGATGCAAGCTATGCAAGAAGAGATGGATTCCATTCATAGGAATGATACTTGGGAGCTTACAGAGCTTCCATATGACAAGAAGAAGATTGGCACCAAATGGATCTACAAGACTAAGCATAACAATGATGGAAGTGTTGAAAGGCATAAGGCAAGATTAGTTGCTAAAGGCTTCACACACAAGTATGGGATTGACTATGAAGAGACGTTTGCACCAGATGCAAGACAAGAGACCATTAGAATGTTGATTTCATTAGCAGCTCAAAAGAATTGGAGAATACATCATATGGATGTGAAAATTTCCTTCTTGAATGGGTACTTAGAAGAGGAAGTATATGTGGAACAGCCACAAGGTTTTCAAGTGGAAGGAAAAGAGAATCATGTCTACAAATTGAAGAAGGCTTTGTATGGCCTCAAGCAAGCACCAAGGGCATGGTATGCAAGAATTGATGGATACTTTCAGGAGAATGGCTTCAAGAGAAGTAAGAGTGAACCTACCCTTTACTACAAACAAGAAGGTAATGATATTCTTATTATAAGTTTGTATGTTGATGATTTGTTGTATATGGGTAGTAGTTCTAAGATGAAAGATGAGTTCAAAATTGCTATGATGAAAGAATTTGAAATGAAAGATCTTGGTCTCATGAAATATTTTTTAGGAATGGAGGTTTATCAATGTAAAAATGAAATTTTCATTTGCCAAACCAAATATGCAAAAGATATGTTGAAGAAGTTTGACATGGTTGATTGTAAACCATACTCCACTCCAAGTGCTCATGGAGTTGTGTTGAGTAGGAATGATGGTGCTGAATTAGTTGATGAGATTGCTTACAGAAGTATTATTGGGAGTTTGATGTTTCTAACCCACACAAGACCTGATATAGCATATTCAGTTTCACTTGTTTCAAGGTATATGACAAATCCATCAGAAATACACATGAAGGTAGCTAAAAGTATTTTGAGGTATGTGAAAGGCACTCTAAATTATGGTATTCATTACTATTCTTCTAAAAGATTCAATCTTGTTGGCTTTAGTGATTCAGATTGGGGAGGTAGTATGGATGATCATAAGTCTACATCTAGAAATTGTTTCTATTTTGGTTCTGGTTTGATTACTTGGAGTTCCAAAAAACAAAGTATGGTTGCTCTCTCATCCACAGAAGCAGAGTATGTTGCAGTTACTTCAGCAGGTATAGAAGCTCTTTGGATTAGAAAAGTTTTAGAAGAAATTGGTGAGAAACAGATTCAGCCTACAATGATTTATTGTGACAATATAAGTGCCATCAAATTAGCAAAGAATCTGGTTCATCATAGTAGGACAAAGCATTTTGATTTGAAGTATCACTTCATCCGTGATTTAGTACAGAAGAAGGAAGTTGAATTGAAACACATTAGCACTCATGATCAATTAGCAGACATCTTCACCAAAGCAGTTGCAAGAGATTAGTTTATGAAACTTCGAGATCAGATTGTGAGCCCTCATAGCATCAAGGGGGAGTATGAAGATAAGTGATGCTGCGAAGATTCTATTTTTTCCAACATGACAAAGACATCTGCTATTTTTAGCTAGCATTTTGTTTTTTAAAGTTGTTTTTCTTTAAAGATTTGTTTTGCTTTGCTTTCACCGAATAAAGCATGCCTATTGACATGCATTGGTTGGAGATTGTTTTTTCCAAAATCTGTTGCTTCCGTTGCAAGGCTGTTAAGTCTTTTTATTCCCTGTGTCTTTGTAATTTCGATGTTAGTCTGCAATATGAACAAAACTCTATTTTGAAAACAGAGCAGATTTTTTCTACATCTGAATATCATTGTATATCTTTGGATCATAATTCTTTATGAGGTTTTGAGTAGCGTAATATATGAACTGGTACTATATAACTATTTTTCAATGCTTTTTCTACTATTCAACTCATTTTAGCATTAGCTGGTTTACAGGAGAGGAACTTTTTTTTCTGAAATCTACAAAATGTTTAGGATACTTTGCATAATTAGTTCCATTTGGAGAATTTTGAGTGAGTCTACATTTCCTTTACAAAAGGCAATCACTCAAGAAAAGATAAATGATGTAATATGAGCTAGCATGAGGAGTTGCCAATCCACATGTCTATTGAAAAATATTACACAGAAGAAAATCAACCATAAATGAACACTTACCACCAAAAGAACTGCATCTGGAAAACTGATCCCCAAAGTCAGCAAAGGAAACATTCAAGCTTGATTATTGAGTGGTGCGAGAATATGCTAATAGCATTTATAGCAAGGCATTTAGTAGATTGCTACAAACACCTATCCCTCACTATTTGTAAAATTACAAATAGGGCATTTGTTGTAAAAAGGGAAAATATAATCGGTGTAGAACATCTGATTATAGCAATGTTCAATAATAGTGGTAAAAAGTAAAGAAAACATTTAATGCAAATTTTTATAAGGAGGCAAGTGAATTCACTCAATGCATTTGACAAGAACTTATGCAGAAACAAAAGCGGATCCTATTTCCCATAGACATAAAAGAGTAGAGTAGGATAATGATCATGTTTGCATATTTTTTGGAATTTGTTATAAAATGACTTTAGAAAGTTTTGCATATACAATACTAAGAAAAGGAGCCATAACCAAATATATTATGTTAAGAAAATTATAATCAAGAATTACCTGCTGCATAGTTATTCCCTTTGAAAGGTTCTCCAAGAGAAAGTGGAATAGATATACCAATCTGCATATGGCAGATATTTATGTTAGTTCCACCAACCATAATAAAATTGGAATAGTGACGTTATTTTGCTTTAAAAATATTTAAAACAAACTTTTAAATATACATGGCTAAAGGTACTTTTAAAGAATATATCAATGCTACAGTGAAAGATGGAATCTAAAATGTATAATGTATAATTATTATATATAATATATACTATAATATATAATAAATAGAATATAATATAGCATATAAATATTAATGTTTAAAACTAAAAACAACAGGTTGAAAAGCTAAACACTACGGATATGTTTAAATCTTTAAAATTAATGTTCAAAACTATGGGTAGTCTAAGCAGTTTAAATTCGTAAAATTAATGTTTAAAATCAAACAGCTAGGGTGAAAATGAAATTATTTAAGTGATCTATGTCTTTCACTCAAGACACAACTTTCCCAATGCTACATACATGTCTAATGCATAGAGATCAGAAACCGCTAAAATTTTCTAATTATTATGTATGAAGTCATTTGTGCCCTAATGCATCTATGAGGCTGGATAGGTTTAAGTCAAATTGAATTTATTATTTTAAGATATAAAATACTGTCAATTTAATTATTGGCAAACATTTTAGGGTTTAATTGCACATATTTTATTATTTTAAAAAGTCTAGAAGTAACTTCCAAAAATTCTAAGATAAGTCACACTCATTTTATACCACTTCAAAATTCTAAAATTTTAAATTCTAAAAGGTGTTATATTAGTATTTATTAAATGGTTTCAAATTCAAGTTACACTCATTTTAATACTTTAAAATTTTCAACATTTTTAATTTAGGAACTAATTTACCACCATAGATTGTTGATATTTTTGGATTGAAACTATGCACTATTTTTTAACATCAACTTCTTGAATCATACTCCATGATCCATCATTAGGATGATAAGAAAATATAGAGAAGAATGAAAATTGTATTAGTAGACTTGTATAGAAATAGGAGAGGGTGTTGGGAGGATTAGAGGAAACTTCCCTAAAAAAAATTTCAAGGAAAGGAGACAAGAGAGTAAGTATCGGAAAGAAAAGAAGTAATAGTAAAAACTTGATAATAAAAATAATGATTATTATATAAACAAGTTGTAATTAAAAACAATTAAAAAAATTAATATTATATTAAGTAATATAATAACATGTTAGATATAATAATATGTTGAATAACATTATATCTCTATAGTTATATTTACAAGAGGTCAAATCACTCAAAATAATTTTCAAGAAAACCAACATTTAATGATAATACAAGATTAAAAACTCAATTTACAATGCAAATTTAATGGTACATGGTTGGAAACCTCTATGAATTGTAGCAATGGAGGATACTTGGTCGTCAATGAGCTTCATAACAACAATCAATCATAGATAAATTTGAAAGACCCAAACACCAAGGCTAAAAACTCATACTCTTGTCCAACAAACACCATAAATTCTTCACACCATATAGGGTGACAAGAACTAATTTGTGGAAACCTAATACATGCTCAAATTTTTAAAAAGGAAACACCCTATGACCTTGCAGAGAAGTAGATACCTCATAAACTTTGGTCAAGTTAGGGTCAAATATATGCAACAAAATGTTCACCTTGTAGAAAAAGAAGGATTGCTCAACCCTACAAGGATGAAATTAAATTTTTAGATTTTGGACTAATTACACAATGCAATAAGTTGAAAATGAAGTGTTTTGATGTAAGTTTGAACTTTTAATAATGCACTAAAATGAAGCAATTTAAGCTAAATACAATGAAAGCAATGAAACAACAAATAAGGAAACTGAAAAAGAGAATTAATAACACCAAAGGATAAAACTAATATTTTAATGTATTGAATGCAAAGCGTTAACTAACAAGGACTCATTCACTTTGTAGGAATTTGATAGGTCTGGCTAGATGTTTGAGATTACTTTCTATGGATTTTAGAGAGAGAGAGTACAGTGCTATTTAGGTTGTGGATTTTAGAGAGGGTAGTACTATTTCAGTTGTGAGAAGGTTCAAATGGAATTCCTAAGCAGGTGAAAGAGGCAACTTCATATTTTCTGAACTTAAATAAAAAATGCAATTTAGAAGATGAAATGTAAGACCCCACAGATTAAATGTAGTTTTATTTTGATTTTCAAATGTGATTGGAATGAAATCCAAAATGAGATATAAAAAAGACTACTTTGTTTTTGTAATTTTCAGATTTAAGAAGTGCAAAACAATGCAAATCTAAACCCTATATGATATGCAATATTTAAATTCAAATCTCAATGCAATGAATGCAATATTTTAAGTTGAAATCCAATGAAACACTCCAAAAATTTAGAAAAGTGTGTTGGATAAGTCGGGTTCACCAAAAATGATATGTTGAAAAATAGGATCTATCCCAAAAATGTGATGGATCACTTATTTTCCAAGCCCAAATTACTTAAAATTATGTAGAAGAAGATGTTAATAACAACTAGAAATGAACTCTAACTACTATAGCAACTATGAGGAATGTTTTTAAGGTACAAAGTCCGCACACCTATCCAAAATGTTTCATTTTGAACTATGGAGAGTCATTAGTCTTAGAGTGAAAGTTCTTGGGACCACATTTATAAATGTGAAAGTTCTTTTAAAACACTTCACAACTCTTAAACAAGACATGCATTATTGACTGGGAAGGGCCTTAAGACTTAATTAAACATAAGTCCTAGAAAATTAATGAAAGTGTGTTACAACACTTCACAACACAAAAGGAACAAATTAGCTTTATGAATTTAATCAAATAAAGGTTCTCGAAATAGTCTCAATGCAGAACAACACTCCGAGACACCATTAAATGGGAGTAGGAAAAGACTTTACCTTTTTTTGTCACTACAAATCCATAATGTGGTGAAATTATGGAATGCGTCCCACTACATTTTTCCACTTCTCTCTTTTTAGTTATCCACATGGTAGCCATGAGTGATTTTATCTTTAGGAAACTGAAGGCCTTTTAGCAGATGTTTCCTAAACCATCAGATTTTACTTCTTTTCTACAAGACTTTAAAATTTTTCTGCGTAATTTACTCCAGTGGAAGCAAATCTACCCTGGTACCTTTTTTGAGTCAGGAGCTTTCACACTTATAAAGGCTGCCCATTTGTTTTCAAGAAATCTTAAGAATTATTGTCCCTCTCATTCTTTTCTCGGTTAAGCAAGCTTTAGTTAGTTGGTTACACATATGAATGGGATGAAACTTACCTAACCAAGCTTTTATTCCAGGAAAACTGGTTTGTAGAAGATCCCTTTGGGAAAATCGAGAGAAGACAATCTTAGTTATTCCCAAGGATTGGGAATGTTAGGTTTTCATGCACTAGGTTCACTAATAGATTGTTGCATAAATTTATTGTTAATCATCAGGAGTCTATGGTTTCTTAATCTCACTAGTATCCAATTGGACTTAATAGCTCAACCAAACTAAACATACATCACTTTTGTAATCCTCACATGAACACGAGTAGTTTTGCAAGAAAAAGCTTAAAATGAATTCAAAATTCTATTTAAAGGAAGACTTAGGGGATTTAACATATATTTCTCTACCACTTCATGAATAGCGAATAATTTATGATAATACTCCATGAATTCAATGTCATTTTGAAACATTTTCAAAAATGTTAGTATCTGCTCTAAAAAGAAAAATGTTAAAGGATGCCCAAGATTTCAGAAATTTCTCTAGCTATTATCCATTACATGCACCCCTTGATAAGTTAAATCAAAGAGAAAAACCTCTATGCGCCCATGGAATTGAACACACTTAGCGGTAGAATGATGCAATAATTTAAAAGAAACATGAGATTTTTGCAACCAAACAATGTTAATAATGTATCCCATATGTGGCACCAACACATTGGATTACCGATAGGAAAAAAATAATCAACTATGTAGGTTCATATCAAGAGAGATAGCTTTAAGGTGTGAAACTTTGATATTGACATACTTTGAGTGGAGCATATAAGTTTCCACTAGAATAATTTTTAAAATAGAAATAAAGAAATAAAATAGCAAAGGTTTCAACTTTAAAACCTACATAATTCCTAGGGTTTCTAAACCTCCTGTAAAATGAACAACGTTGCTTTTATAAGAACAAAATCAAATATTTTCCAAGAATGCATGAAGAGAATAGTAGAATCATAGAAACCAGGCAATGTGTGTTTTAATATTTGGTACAAGAATATTCAAGAACAAGTGAGCAATATATTTGGCTTTCTCTTCTATTCAATTAAAATTTTGAAACCAATATCATAAGTGGGTCAAGTTCCCTCTATTTGTGAAACAAAATGTAGTCAGTTCCCATATACTCAAAGTGATCCGGTGGAGTGTAGAAATTTTTTAGTTTACTTGACCCTAATATTCACCTTGAGGTGTATTTTTGAGGCTTGGGAATGCTCCTAAAGCAATACAGAACCTTCAAGCGTCACCCATCTAAATCAAAACTAGGAGTTCATGATTTGTTTTGGTCTCCTTCAGCCACACTCTTTTGGACCACACATTTCCCACTTTGGTGCACTACACGAATTCATTCATTTGATCCCATTCCAGCTAAATTTCCATGCACCTTAACTTCATCCCTGCATCTATCCATCCCTACAAATACAAATACCCGCATGCCAATTATTTTAAGAATAACCACAAAAACATCCTACATTAAAACAAAGGGATGCAATAGTTAGTTCCTTCAAATTACCAGTTTTAGTAGAACATGTTCTAACACTTTTATGAAAACACTAACTTAAGGAAAATTTTCAAACATTTGATGCATCAAGGATAATTGAGTGACATACATGAACTTTTACATAGCTGCACCATATACCTGATGTTGGAAGAATGAACAACATCTCTTTATGATGGTTTTGTGTTGTCATTGATGTCACCATGTTATATGAGTTGCAAGTGAAAGTTTAAGTTCTAGCTTGATCTAGCATTCTGAACCGTTATGCAATTATTATCCTTCAGTATTTTGGTCTGCAATCCTTCACTAATGATTATCATTTCTTGCGGCTTTGGGAAATCTTTTTTGGATATTGGAAGCTTGTATACAGAATCTCATGTGCACAAGTGCTCATATGGCGAGTTGGCATTACTTTGTTGTTGCATTACTTTGTTATTAGGTTTATCCCTGGGCGACCTAATGACTAGTTGATGATATCATGAATTAATTTTGTGTTGCAGATGTATGTGTGACTTAACTTAGGTCCATGTTGACATGTTGTAGCATGCTACATGCTTGGAATATTTTTTGAAAGGTTTTGTACAAGTTTGAAGCCAACAATCAATATTTTTGGTGAATAAGGGTTGCATCTAATTAGGTTGAACTAATTTATGCTTGTGGAGGAATCAATTGTATATAATGGATAGTTTTGATTATTTTTTGTTTTTGTTGAAGTGAAAAAAGTGTGAAGAGGACAATTATGCAAAGATGATGAAGTGTGTAAAGTCAGTTTACTGAACATCAAAGGATTTGGATCAATACTTGTTAGGTGTAACTTTATCATTTCATTTTTTGGTTGTAGGCCATTTTGTTATTGTATCTTTTGTAGGTAGTGAGCCTCCCATTTTAGACAGTGAGTCCTGATAGAGAGCCACCCTTTGTAATATCTTATAATTTGTTATACTATATTGTGAGCTAATCCTACATGTGGATTTCCCCATTTGGGGTTTTCCATGTAAAAATTTTGGTGTTCATTTGTTGTGTTCTTTTATGTTTTGTTAATGCTATTGCTCATTTTTATTGTTATATGCATTGGAGTAATTGGATGTTGTTTGTTCAATAATTTTAAGAAGATACTAATTAACCTCCCCTCTCAATATCTTGTGTATTCAACAATTGGTATCAGAGCTTTGTTCCACGAAAGAAGCATAACAACTTGAGGAAGATCTTGAAGATTGAACAAATGGATGATAAAGAAGAACTTTGGGTTGCTCCTGAAGATCTTTACAAGGCTGAAAATGAAAACAAATATTTGAAATAAAACCTTGATGAGGCAAATGAATGCATCTAGAATTTTAGGAAAATTTTGTAGGTCCCAACAAGGTCCAAAGTGGGACCCATTCGCCATGGGTGGTGAATGAGTCCCCCTTGGCTCCAAATTCAAAAAAAATCAAATATTCTTTCTGGTTTGTATTCAAAATTACCCTATGTCGACTTGTGATGAGCTATCAATGGGTTAATAAAGCACAAGAATGTATGAATAAGTGATTTTACATCCATTTCAACCCCATTCATTCACTAATTTATCCAAGCATTCAATAATCCATTCAAGCACTTTGCATCATTCAATCAAGCATCAATTAAGCATCTTGGAGCAGCCATTGGCATATCTTCATATTTTGAGCATCAAAGATGTGGTAAGTTTATGAAATTTGCATGTTATCTATTTATCATACTCTTTTCATTTCATTTCATTGTTTAGGGTTTGACTACCATAGTGGGGTTTGACCAAGGCAAACCCCTGTTCTCTAACCCTCATCCATTTTTCCCAATTTGAATGTGTGTTTGCAGACTTGTGTATGCAGTTTATCAATCAATTAGGTGTTGAAAGGTGGTAAACAAGTCAACAAGGTGTTTCAAGTCAAATAAACCCTATTTCAAGCTTGGAGACAACTTATAACCCATTTTCTATAGAATTATCTTTATCAACCCAACAAGTAGACAACCTTAGATATGGTGCTACAGGATTGGTCCCTAATTTCTCAAAATTTTGGGAGAGGGCTTATTTTCCATTAGTGGCAAATGAGTCCCACCTTAAGGATGGAAATCAATATTTTGTCAGATTCTGGATCCTGACACCCAGAAACCAGTTTCCAATAGTTTTCACCTAAAGTAGGACTAATTAGCCATCAGTGGCAAATGAGTCCCAATGTTGATTTTCAATCATCTCAATCATCATTCAAAATATTATAGAATCTTCATCATACTTCTAGGTGCACTCTGATTCATCCTCCTTATTTTTTGTTTTCCATTTGCTCATACCTAGTTCATGTTTGCATATCGCATTGTGTTTTCAAACATTACATAAATCTTAGGTGTTGCATTAATAATTAGTCAATTAATTAATCTAATTGCACTTAGATCATTCCATTTAGTCTAAATAGAATCATAAATTACATAATTTGAGTGAACCTACCTAGAATTTTGAGTGGGATTTATCTATCTCCTTTTAGGTGAAACATCCTAAGAGCGCAAGAGTAGCCTATAAGCCCTACCCAAAATTCTATGCTTCAGTAAGAAAGTTTGACATAGAGCTAGTGAATGCAGAACCTAGATGATGAATTAGTTTAATGCATGAAGAATGAATCAATCTTTTGTTGGCTACTGCTATACAAGTATTAGGTTTGGAAAAAAAAAATCAATGCAAATCAAGGGTTAATGGAGGTTAGACAAATAAGAATTTTTAGAACAAGACAACAAACCGGAGCACATTTCAATGGTATCTGGTAAGGAGAAAGCAATCGGTTTAGTAGAAGAGTGAACCAGTGGGAGCAATTGACAAAGAATGAGGTTAAGCAAAGAAATGAACAAGATATGGGAAAGAAGAAAGGTCACAAACTTCAAAAAGTGTATGTTCCTCATCTGGCTCAAACAATTCCTTCCATAATTAGACCCTAGCATGGTCTTAAAGAACATTAATAGAAAATTATTCAAACCTTGGATATCTGGTGTGTCAATCACGGCATGAAGATGTATGTATTTCCAAGGAATGAATAAACAAAGGTTATGTAAAATGAATTTGAAGAAAAGTTGTAGGAATGATCTTTTATGGAGCAAATCAGGTTTTTCTATACCATGAAGGAGATTTTTATCATATTTTTGAAATCTGCCGCATATAATGAAAATTAGGGTACATTGTTGATTTATAAAGTGGATTTGTAAGGAATTTGGATCACTTGTGTGTTTGAAGAAAGTGTAGAGTGATTTGGAGGATTCTTAAGGAAATTTGAAAATTGAGTTGCGCAAACCCTAGTTCTGGCTTTTGTGAAGGAAAAAGGTATTGTTCTTTCATATACTATTGTGGGTTTGTGTGATTCTACTTTGTGAAATCATTTGAGCTCAATTTGTGGAGAAATAGCAACTCCTGTAGTCATAAATGTATCAGAAAGACCTAGACCTTCCTACAAGAAGTATTTTTTGTAGGTATTCGATGACAACCCTGTGGATGCCTTCTCATCGACTCCTCATAGTGTCATGCCCACTAAAGACACTAGGATGTATATTCGCGTTAAAAATGAGGAGTATAATGACAAAAAAATGATAGATATCTGGCAGAATGTGCTCATCGAGGATGATTTCTTGATAAAACTTGAGTATTCAAATATTGTTGTGAAGAAGCTGGATCAGTGGAACAAGTTTCCTATCTTTTGCTCCACTATTGATGATAAATATGTTAAATCAGCTTTTAGCAGAATGAATGATAATTTCTTGTGGACTAATATACCTCACCTTAGAAATAAAGAAGCAATTAAGGATGTCTATATAATTTTCTTGAACACAATTTATTTGGTTATGCTTCTTTCACTATTTTATATGCAACACTTTCTAAAGGGAGTCATTTATAATGACCCCAAAACAATGCAACATGATCATTCCTACTCCTCTTATGGCTATATGGGAAATAGGATGCATTTAGTTTTGGATAAGTTCTTGTCAAATGCACTAGGCAAATCTTTATCGTGCCTCAAAAAAAAGCTTTACATAAAATATTGTGATTTTTGACCCCTAATACTTAACTTTTGGTTATGGCATCTGTATGTTCTCTACATTGATTATATTTTTCTGCTTTACAAAAGATACCCTTATTCCAGCAATCTACTAATGCCCTGTTGTAAATGTGCAGAAGTATGTTAAAAAATTCACTCCAAAAAACCATGGAAGGCATGGTATGGGGAGGGACAATCAGGTGTGGAACGCTTCCTTGGTTGTCTTTCGGGATCAAGCCAAGTGTTGGACATTTTGGTGGTAAGTACCATGGTTGATTTTGTTCTAGTAATCGTTTTTCAATAGACATGGATTTCTGGTACCTCTCGCTAGCTCATATTTAGATAATAACAAAATGATCTCTTCACTGAAAAAGTATGTATAAGAGTTTAAAGAAAAATAAATAAAATATTGAGGTAATAAAAGAATCAAGAAAGAATAAAACCGCTTTCCGACCTCAACTTTTTTATATATACCCAGCCCTTCCAACGCAGTTTTCTTATTCTCAGTCTTGTTCTTTAATCTTTGCTCGCATTTGTTCCCTAGAGTGCTTATTTCATTTGTGTTGCAGCAAATAGATCGAAAGGAAAGATGGTTAGAATGCCGTGCGGATGGGCTGCCAGCCTGCTTTTCATATGCGTGTCAATAGCTATGGTGATTGTCGTGGTCTCCTCCACGCGAAAAGGAAGCATGGAGCCGGTCGAGGAATCGATCCCCTCCCGGTCCACATCAAACCCTCAAGAATGTGGGACTCGTCGTCCGCTGACTCGCTGGCGATGAACGCTAGTGTAGCCCTGAGAAACACAGGCTATCACATCATGGGCACCGCATTTGAGATGCTTGCAGACCAGTTCCTCCCCTTAGGCCCTAAAACATTTTTTTGCCATAAACGACCTGGCCATGGTGAACAGCACGTTACCTTCTTGGCTCACTTTTACTCTACTTCGTTACCACACAGCCACTGAAATGCTCCTCACCATTTTAGAACCTCCGGATTCGAACTCGGACTGGCCCGCTTACCCACTCGTCTTTACCGCAAAGAGGTTGAGTGGCAACACTGAGCGCACCAGACCACCGTGGCGTTAAACGTGGTGATCTCCACCCTGACGTCTTGGCGGCAGGCGGTCTGTATTACATGGTGTCAGAGGAACTTTCTTTACGTGGACGAGTCCCGCCTTGAGGTTCGGTATAAAGTCCCTTCCTTTGCCATCATGCGATGTGGCGCGATCGCTTACCAATTTCAAAGGAAATGTATTTGCAGCGCCGCCTGTGCAACCTCCTCGATGGCTGTGGCGCAGTTCACAGCTGGCCTTGAATGTGAACGGATGCTGGGTCCTTCTCTGCTGCAATGGGTTTCGCCAAGCAATATTTTCAACCGATCTTTGCAAACTATTTTGGAACTGTGATGTTTAGGAAATTTCTTTTAGTTTCTTGTGAAAATTGAAATATTATAAGTTTTCTTCTAGCTGTTTAGAAAATTTTCTTCAATTTATTTTCACTGTATGACCGAGTTGAAAAAGATAGTGAAATATTGTGCAACTAATTTTTTTCTATCTTCTAGCAATGAAGTTTCTTAAACTTACATTTCTTCAGTGAATGACAAATAAAGCATAGCTTGCCTCTCACCATTCGAAGGAAATAAAATAAAATTTGTATAAAATTTGTTTTGCCAAATGAGGCGAACTTTATTTTGATATTGTGATAAGAAGAAAGAGTTCATTATTATATTTGCAGATCGAACAATTAAAAGCCGGGCTGGAAGAAGCAAAAGGGAATTTCAATTCCACACGTAGAATGACGGTTTTCGCACCGGTGGATGGCTATGTCGGCTTATCTTTGGCATCGGCGATGGTGGGTGACAAACTGATGTTCCACGTGGTTCCGCAAAGGTTAACCATGGCCGACTTACGTAGGCTTCCGCCCAAACACAAGATCCCGACTCTTTTCCATGGCCACAACCTTGAAATCGCGTTCACTGGCGATTGCAGGCATTTGGTTATCAATGGCGTTAGTGTGGTACGGCCAGATGCGTTTAAGACCAATGAATTTATTTTGCATGGCATTTCCCAGGCCTTTGATCTGCTCAGCGTAACAACCACCTGATCTTTTTTTTTTCTGCTTGCCTGTACACTGAAATAAGTCGGAATACAGAAATTATGGACGATGTAACTTTAATGGCTTTCATTCAAATTTCTGTTTCCTCTGACAATTTTTAAGTTTAGTTTAATTCATTTGAATTGCAACCTTAAAGTCAAAGACAAAAGTTCTGCGTTGGTATAGTGCAGTTTTCTGAAATTTGAGGGGTAAATTACAAAGACATTGTAAAGTAGTAGTTTTCTTTCAATACAAGAATTTACCAACGGGTCAGGATATGTTTACTTTCTCAATGGAAAATAATATGTAAATTGTTGTGAGCGTGTAACTCCATTGGCGAGATAGAAAGTTTTTGAAAAGAGTTTTTTATATGTTTTTCAATGTGAATTTGAATTTATATTTATTTGAGCTTGAATTCTGAGTTCTATTTTTACGTCTCATATTATTAACACCAGAATCATAAATAATATACAGCAGTTGTGGAAACTGGGTTTTGCTTTGAGGTAAATTATTTTTAAAAAAAATCAATTTTCAGTGGTAATTGAATACTAATATGAATATCATTAAATATTTATTTATTAAAATTATTGTAAAATTTGAAATTTTGGCATTAAACTCATTTATTAAACATTTTAATCATTAAATATGTTTTTGTTATAAAAAATATTATAGAAATCTATTTATATTATTCTTCACTTCTAAGTTAATGTAATCGTTTGAACTTAGCAATGTACATGTATTATATTTGTCAATTTTAGAAGTGTAAAAAGTATTAGAGAATAAAGTTAATTCTAAAATATATATTAAAGAAAAATATAATATAATAATACAAATAATTTATAACAATAAATAATTAAAAACAATAAATAATTAAAGTATAATAATTGATACAATGATAGATATGTTCTATCAAATGCTTCAAATGAAACAAAATAATTTGAATAATTTTAGAAATCAAAGAAAAAAAGTACATACTAAAATATTCCCACTAAAATCCAAAAGGGCATGTCTTTCACAAATTTCATGAGAAAAAAGAGTGTAAATATGGTTAATTCATTTTTTTCCAACCCTCCTACAATATATATGCATCATTTGAGATTGTTCCTTCAAATATAATTGAACTCATTCTCATAGAGATGGCTAAGGAATTTCTTATTGATGAAATGATGAATTTATCACATAGATCATAGGATCTAATGAAGGCATCCCAATTAGAGACCACAAATCAAGCTTTAGCATTGACTTGAAAATGGCTACCTACTTTAGGGAGCAAGGAAAATTCCTTACTCACAAAATAAAAAATAAAAAATAAAAAAAGTCCCTTAATAAATCATCTACCATCTACATGGTAACTTATTTAATACTTTTAAGAAGACAAAATTTGGATCCTTATTAAAAAAATAATTTAAACATTTTGCATAGTTCTATGTATACATAAATAAAAATCTCTATAATTTTTTTATAACTAAAGAAATATTTAATGATAAAAATGTTTAATATTTTTAGGTCGAAGGCATCCCATGCTTAGTATTTGGGACATCTTTTTACGACGGACGGTGTATATCCGTGCACAAGAAATCACCTACGATCAAATGCATCTAAGCAGTTCAATGCTTTTTCCTGGATGGCACAAAGTTTATTTCAAAAGAGGGAAAAATATCTGCAGAGCAATTATTGCAGAAAAAGGAAAATATTGAGGAAACACTTATTGCAGAAGTCGGCATCCTTGAGAGCACGACAAAAGCCCCATTTCTATTAGAAGAAAAATATCGGCATCCCTCACAACACGTCATAGTTAATTTGATTTGCTTCATGTTTGAAAGAAGAGTCCAGGTGATCATTTTTATCCTCTGCATCATTGAGAGAAAGACAACAATTTGTGCGGAAACTTGAGGTATGCATGAATGACAAAATGGAATTGTAAGTTACACCTACAAGGTATGTTTGATGGAAGAGTTGATGGAAGAGTCCAGGTGATCCTTTTTTAAATTTCAAGGAATGATGATGAGGAATTTTGTTGCAATCCATCTTATTACATTGAGAGATGTAACTACAATGCACATAGTAAGGAGTGAAGTGTAATGGAGTCATGTTGGTTTAAAAAATATTTAAAACAAACAAACTAACTTTTTTAAAATATAAAGAAACTAAAATTTTAAAATATGTATCAATACTACATAAAGACAAGAGCTGCAGAGCAGCGAATTTCCTTCCAATGTGTGCAAGAATAGTTTTGTTCATGATTTTTGTGTATGCATTGCTTGTTGAGGTATTGTGCTTTTGCCATATTTAAAATCAATTCTTTAGAATTAGTCATTTGCATAGTTCTAGGGGTAGGTTGCTGCATAGTAGTACGGGTATGCTACAAATGACTAGAGACAACCTCCTTGCAAGAGCAACAACCTCCCCACCATCTGGAAATAACACATTGTTTTGTATTATATCATTGAACTCCATAGATGGTTCCTCTCTATTTCATTAGGAGCTATTCCCATATTGGCAATATCACGAGAAGAAGAAACCTTCATTAACACAATAGATTTCATTAATATTTATAATTAATATTGTCAAATAAAACATGAGTTAAGGGTTCAGATATTTTCTTTCTTCTATTTGATCCCAGAACTAAAATGTTTTTTTTTCTAGTCAAATCATGGTTCAAAGACAAGGAGAATATTTCATAATAGATACCATAATTACCAAATTTGAAAAATTCAATCTGATCTAAAGGCCAAAAAAAAAAAATACAAAATACAAAATATTCAAAAGGATTCAAAGAAATATCTGAAACAATTGAAAAATCTAAACCAAAATAGATTTTCTAACAATGCTCAACTTCCTTATATTGCATTCTTAGTTTAATTCAACTACCTGCTTAACTTCCTTTTATTGCATTCTTGGTTTAATTCATCCGCCTCTCTCCACTTGTTACACTTGTTATTTCTTTTCCCACAAAGATTTGATACACCTCTGCAAGCTGTCTTTACGCCTAAGCTTTTATTTATAAACGTACAACACTCTATTTTTGGGTTAGTATAATGTCCTCTGCATTGGACTGGTCCTTGACATAAATAACAAATAATGAGTTTGTAGGCTAATTCAAAACGGCTATAAATTGTGTTGTGGGGTTTGTACAAAGCTGTAACATACATGAAACTGTAAGCATGTAGACATCTTTCATACCATCAATTACAATGAATACCTAACTAGAGACTCTAATGAAAAATCTGAGTTTCGATCATAGCACATAGCAAATTACTTCAATTACTAATTTATTTCATTTGTTTGAAGTGGTGTTTTGTGTGGGTACGAATGGATGATCCAGGAAACATGACCATGCCTGTTTGGCTATGATACGACCAGGATCAACTACTATAAAATCTACTTTAAAAATTTAGTAGATACAATAAACGATGGTGTAAATGTGAAGATAATTGATGCCGCGAAGATCTTGTTTTTTCCAACATGACAAAGACATCCGCTATTTTTAGCTAGCATTTTTTTTTTTAAAGTTGTTTTTCTTTAAATATTTGTTTTGCTTTGCTTTCACCGAATAAAGCATGCCTATTGACATGCATTGGTTGGAGATTTTTTTTTTCCAAAATCTGTTGCTTCCGTTGCAAGGCTTTTAAGTCTTTCTATTCCTTGCGTCTTTCTAATTTCAATGTTAGGCAGCAATATGAACAAAACTCTATTTTGAAAACAGAGCAGATTTTTTCTGGATCTGAATATCATTGTATACCTTTGGATCATAATTCTTTATGAGGTTTTGAGTAGCGTAATATATGAACTATTTTATATAACTATTTTTTCTTCTTTCTATTGTTCAACTCATTTGTATCAGCTGGTTTTAGAGGAGAGGCACTTTGTTTTTCAAATCTACATTTGGTATCAGAGCAGGTATTTTTGTTTTGGGTTGAAGATCTAGCTGTTCGAATTTTGCCAAAGATTATCATGTCAACTTCTAACAGCTTGCCCATTCCAGAATTTGATGGTAATGAGTATGATTATTGGTGTATAAAAATGATGACTTTCTTAATAGGAAAATATTTGTGGGAGATTGTTGAATCAGGTTACCAAGAGCCAGCTGATTGGAATGCCCTCCCAGTCAATGAAACAGAGTAATCACAGTTGTTCCTATGACAAAAAATAGGATGTTTCCATTGAGATTTGGTGAAAATAACAGCAGCCTTGCCAATATGGCATTTGAGGATACAAGTTGGCTATGGCATCTAAGGTATGGCCATTTAAACTTTCATAGTTTGAAGCTTTTGACCTCACAAGCATTACTTGTTGGTCTGCCCAAGGTTGAAGAGCACAAGGAGGTTTGTGAAGGATGTGCTAAAAGGAAAGCATGCAAGGGAAAGGTTTCCAAAAGGCACTGCATGGAGGGCCCATTACCCCCTTCAACTTGTTTATTCAGATATTTGTGGACTGATGCAAATAAAGAGTTTGGGTAAGTCATCATATTTTATCAATTTTATTGATGATTACTCATGAAAATGTTGGGTGTATTTTTTGAAGGCTAAGGATGAAGCCCTTGATACATTCAAGAGGTTTAAAGCACTTGTGGAAAATGAAAAAGGGTGCAAAATCAAATGTTTAAGGACTGATCGTGGTGGAGAATTTTGTTCAAGAGCCTTTCAAAATTATTGTGATATGAATGGCATCTGGAGGTAACTCACCAATTTATACACATCTCAACAAAATGGGGTAGCTGAAAGGAAAAACCGCACTGTGGTAGAAATGGCAAGGAGCATGTTGTAAACCAAGGGATTGAGTAACTCTTATTGAAGAGATGCAATTGCTACAACAGTGTACATTCTCAATCGAAGTCCCACCAATGCAGTTGAGAAGATGACTCCTTATGAAGCATGGTATGAGAAAAGGCCTAATGTTAATCATTTTAGAGTTTTTGGTTGTTTAGCTTATGTTCATATCCCTGATCAGAATAGACAAAAGTTAGATGCAAAAAGTGAGTCATGTATTTTTGTTGGATATAGTTAGGAAAGCAAAGCTTACAGGTTATATAATCCTCTCACTAATAAGCTTATTGTTTCAAGAGATGTGATTTTTGATGAAGGGGGAGTTTATGGTCATCAAAAAGGCCATATGGAGAAGTCAAAATCTATTTTGAATGATGATGTTGATCATCAGCAGCCCACTAATGTTGTTGTTCCAAATGATTTCAATCCACCAAGCAACCCCTCATCTAATTCTTCAAGTCCATCTTCAACTCCAAGTTCTAGAAGGAAGATAAAAAGTTTGAGTGATATTTATCAAAGGAGTGCAAATCAAGCACATGAAGAAAATCCAATAGGTGACAGTTAATTTTGCCTTATTTACCAAGGCTGATTTTGAACCATCATGTTTTGAAGAAGCATGTACTAATGAGGTTTGGATGCAAGCTATGCAAGAAGAGATGGATTCCATTCATAGGAATGATACTTGGGAGCTTACAGAGCTTCCATATGACAAGAAGAAGATTGGAACCAAATGGATCTACAAGACTAAGCATAACAATGATGGAAGTGTTGAAAGGCATAAGGCAAGATTAGTTGCTAAAGGCTTCACACAGAAGTATGGGATTGACTATGAAGAGACGTTTGCACCAGATGCAAGACAAGAGACCATTAGAATGTTGATTTCATTAGCAGCTCAAAAGAATTGGAGAATACATCATATGGATGTGAAAATTTCCTTCTTGAATGGGTACTTAGAAGAGAAAGTATATGTGGAACAGCCACAAGGTTTTCAAGTGGAAGGAAAAGAATCATGTCCTACAAATTGAAGGAAGGCTTTGTATGGCCTCAAGCAAGCACCAAGAGCATGGTATCCTGCAAGAATTGATGAAAACTTTTCAAGAGGAGATGGCTTCAAAGTAGAGTGAACCTACCCTTTTACTACAAACCAAAGAAAGTGACTGATATTCTTATTATAAGAAGTTTGTATGTTGATGATTTCTTGGCCATATGGGTAGTAGTTATAAGATGAAGGATGAATTCAAAGTTCCTATGATGAATGAATTTGAGATGAAAGATTTAGGTCTCATGAAATAATTTTTAGGAATGGAGGTTTAT
>VDFB02351515.1:0-12092 GCA_007258455.2 Sequoia sempervirens
ACCATTTCAAATCCATGAGCTACCAGATATCCTTCCATCTTTGTCTTCTAGAATTCATAGTCTCTTCCATCAAATCTAGGGAAATCAATTTCATTTTCCATCTCGAATCTACTTTAAGTGGTTAAGCTCTTCTCCAAGGAACCTTGCTTTGATACCAATTGTTAAATGAATAAGACAACTGAGAGGGGGGGTGAATCAGTTGTAGCAAATTAAAACATCAAAACCCTCAATAATAATTAGATCCACATCCATTCATTAAAACCTTATTATGTTAAAGTGATTAAACATGAAATGCAGATAATCAAAAACTGAAATAACAACATACACAAGAGAACACTATATTTACATGGAAATCCCAATGAGAGAAAAACCATGGTGAGGATTAGCTCACAATATAAGTAATTGCAAAATCAGTACAAGGGCTCACTACTAGAATAGGACACACTATCCAAAAAAGGCTCATAGCCACAAAAAGAAAACAAGAAGGTAGAAGAGAAATATTACATATAGAAAAAATTATCAATGCAACAAAGAATCCACCAAAAATGCTCCAAAATTTTCACATCCTTGCATGAAATATTTTGGACACCTTCAACTAACTAATTTTAGAAATCCAAAACTTGAAATTCACATTTCCCTGCTCAAATGTGTATCACACACAACACTCACATCAATCTCACATCTATCTTACTTCTCTCTCTTGCATCTCACAACAATATTACTCTTATTTATATCAACCTCCACCTTGAAAACCTTCTCCAATGTTGGAAACTATCAATTACACTTACAAATTCAAATTAGGTCAGCACCTAAACATTCTCATAGTGGATAAGAATGAAGGAGACCCATGTAAACCCTTAATTAGGACCCAAATAGATCCCAACACATTTCAACATGCTTTCAAAACTTCACATATAGTGCTAACAAAATGTCGACTGATACCTATGCTAAATACCATAAAAATTAAGTACATGCTTCCTTAAATCAATCGAAAACTTTTGAATAAAAAAATTCACTTGAACACAATCTAGAATAATCCTCAAACCTCCTGAGATCCATCAAGCACTTCATCCAAACTCGCATCATACAAATATTTCAACTTAGAACATTTGGTAAACTTCATTCGCACACTGATGCATGAAACACACACTATACTATACCAAATCAAGTGAAACCTTGAATATTGAAAGATACAAATGTTATAAGCCCAAATCCACACAAATTGAATCTAAACTACAAAGAAATGCGATGCAAATACATTTCTCCTAGACTATAGAAAACATCACTAAAAAATTGGTTCACACTGGTAAAAATATCTCACTTTGTACAACAATTCAAAAACCCAAATACTAAAATGGAAGGATGGAAGCGTTGAAGTGCAGTGATGCGGGGCTATGGCCTGCATGAGGGGCCTTTCATTCTTGCATGCGCCCGATCTTGGGCTTATTTGCTTCCTGCTTTCGAGTTGGGTGTGGGGTTGGGCTTTGTCAGGTGTTCGGGTTGTGGTTTGTGGCTGTTGGACGAGGTTGGGCCGGCTTTTTGTCTCGCAGTGTTTGCAGTTTCGACTTTTCTTTTGTTGGTTTTCTTCTTCTTTGGTTTCCGTAGAGTGTGCTTTCGCCTATGGTTATGGCTCCAGCTGAGACTTCTGGGGAAAAATCCCCTTTGAACTTTCATGCTGCTATTGGGGTTTCTTCCCCAAACCAAAAGACAAGAATGTTTGATAATAGTTTATTTTCCAATGATGTTGGAGATGGAGGTTTTGTGCCTATAGGAGGATCTTGAATTTCAAAGGTGAACGGTTGCCTGGAACGCTCTAAGGAGAGACCCGTTTTGGTGATTCAGCCAGAATCCATTACTGAGGACATTGAATATTTTTCGAAGCATGCCTTGCTTTGCAAATTCATGGGAATGAGGGTTTCACTTCAATTTTTGGAGTCATGGTCGCAGCGGACTTGGTCTCCTGAGGGGGAAATGGACATTATGTTGTTGGCTAACAACTACTTCATGGTGGTTTTCAATTGCATGGCAGATTAGAACAAAGTTTTTGAGGGTGGACCTTACTTCCATAATCAGGTTGGTCTTTTTATGAAACCTTGGCATGCGGGTTTCAATCCTTCAGAGGAACTACCAAATCGTGTTCCTGTTTGGGTGCGTCTCCCCAGATTTCCTGTTGAGTGCTGGCATAATGATATCCTGCACAATGTGGCTGCGCTATTGGGTAAACCTATGGGTGCCTCTCAACAAACGAGGGAAAGAAAGGTAATGACTTTTGCTCGCATTTGTGTTGAATTAGATTTAAGTAACCCTCTTCCTGATTCCTTAGAAATTCGGGCGGGTTCATATTCTTGGGTTCAACAATTAGACTATGAAACACTGCCATTTTGTTGTCATCTTTGCCATGAATATGGCCATCTTCAAAGAAGATGCCCAAGATCTAAGCCATCTGGGACTTAGTCATCTCAACCCCCTCGTAACCCTCTGAGGGGTGACAAAGGAAAAGCACCTATGTCTAGTGAGGTTGCAGATGCTGAGGGTTTTATTCCAGCTAAAGCTCGCAATAAGAATCGAGGTCAGAAGATAACATTTAAGGAAAGACAGGAGGGAGATACCTTTAATTGGTTTGAGGTTTTGGATGATCTCAGTCTGCAGGAGGTGAACCCTGGTATGTTTGGAATGGACCAGAGGGTTATGGAGGAGGTTCAGGAAGACATTGCCACAGAGGACATTCAGATGCCACAGATAGAGGGGGCCTTGCAAACGGACTCAATTCAGAGTTTCAGGACATCTAGGGAACCTGAGTCTATGGTTATTGTGCCATTGATGGTGGGAGAAACAACTAGTCCTCCATTGAAAATTGTTCTTGATGTAGCAAAAGGAAGCAAGGCTTCTCCTGCATTGGGTATTCTTCAGAAAGACTTGAAGAAAGGGACTATTGAGAAGCCTTCCAAGACTAGAAGAAAGAAATATTTTGAGAAAATCAAGCTGATGGGGGAGACTTTAGTGGAGTCAGGTTCTGTCAAAACTCTTGACTCCCACTTTTCTAATCCTCCAAAATGATCATTCTCTCTTGGAATGTACGGGGCTTGAATAGTGGCCCTAGACAAAAAGCTATTTGTGACTTGGTCTGAATTCATTCTCCTGATTTTCTTTTTTTACAGGAGACGAAGTTATCTGTTGAAAGCATGACTAGTCTTTCATCTAAGTTGTGGAGTAGAGGTGATTGCCAGTGTATTGGTGCTCATGGTACTGCTGGGGGTGTGGCCTACCTCTGGAATCCTTTGAGGATTCGCCCTCTCTGGTGGATGTCTTCTAAATCCTCTATGTCTTTGATCGCTACAAGCATTGAGACTGGGGAAACTATTCTCCTCTCCAACATTTATGCTCCTACTAACTTTCTGGGTAAGCAATATTTATGGTCCCATTTAAGGTTTATCCGAAGTATGGTGCCTTATCACCCTTGGATTATGGCAGGAGATTTCAACGCCATTATTGAGTTGGCTGAGAAACAGGGTGGTATAGCAAGATTGGAACCTTCTGCTTTTTTGCTTCATGATAACATATCGGCTTTGAACTTGGTGGATATCAAGCATAGAAATGGACAGTTTACCTAGAACAACCAGAGAATTGGGGAGAAGTGCATTGCAGAAAGACTTGATCGCTTTCTAGTTTCTTGTTTTTGGGTTGGTGGTGGTTGGTCTACTTGTTCAGAGATTCTGGATTGGCGGCGTTCAGATCATTGGCCTATTAAGTTAGTGGTGTCCTCTGCTCGGGTGGCCCGATCTCCTTCTTTCAAGTTCCAACTTATGTGGTTGCGTGATCCCTCTTTACAAGACTATGTTTCTCACTGGTGGAGGATTGGTAGACCCACCTATGACACAACTATGTATACTTTTTCCAAGCTATTGCAATATGTTAAATATCAGCTTAAGTATTGGAATCGCCATTGTTTTGGGAACATTTTTCATGACAAAGCTCTTGCTCAATCTAAGTTAGATAATATAACCAGGGAAATTAGGGAGAATGGTTTGTCAGAAGCCTTGCTTTAGGAAGAGGCTATGGCCTTAAAAATCCTAGAAGAATGTGAAATGCATGAAGAAATTTACTAGAAACAGAAAGCTCGTGTGGAGTGGCTTCAAGAGGGGGATAAAGCCACAGCCTTCTTCTTCAATTCGGTGAAGGCGAGGAGGCATGGTAATTCTATTCCTATGCTTGTGAATGATAGGGGAGAACAGATTTCCTCCTTACAGGAGATATCTAGAGAGGCAATGCAGTATTTTACTTCTCTTTTTAGGGAGGACACTCAAGAGGGTTATGTTGAGGAAGCTTAGGTTCTTTCTTGCATCCCCCAACTTGTTACTAGAGAAATGAATGATAATCTTATGCATTATGTTTCTCTGGAGGAGTTGGAGGAGATTGTTTTCCATATGAAGAAAGGGAAAGCTTCGGGTCCTGACGGGTTTCCAATTGAATTCTTTCAAGAATTTTGGGATATTATTAAGGTTGATTTATTAGAGGTGGTCCAGGAATCTCAGAGGAATAAAGAAATGCTTCGGGCACTGAACTCCACTTTTCTTTCCCTCATCCCAAAACGTGATGGGGCAGATCAGTTAAGCCAATTTCGTCCCATTTCCCTTTGTAATGTGATTTACAAGATTATCTCTAAGGTGATTGCTGAAAGGTTGAAGAAATGGCTTAAATGTCTTATCTCTGAGGAGCAAGGTGGCTTTGTGGCTGACCGAAAATTCTGGATGGAGTTGTTATTGCTACAGAGACTATCCACTCTATGGCTACGTCAAAAGCTAAGGCAATGTTTATCAAGCTTGATATGGCTAAGGCTTATGATAGAGTTTGGTGGTCCTTTCTTTGGAATATTCTTGGGGCCTTTGGATTTGCTGAGGACTGGATTCAGTGGGTTATGAGTTGTGTAACTTCTACCTCCTTCTCTGTTTTAATCAATGGGGAGCACACTGAGCTTTTTGGAGCTTCTCGTGGTCTTCGGCAAGGAGACCCTCTTTCCCCTTATCTCTTTCTTCTTTTTGCTGAAGGGTTGGGGAGATTGTTGAAAAGTAATATTGAGTCGGGGGTTATCCAGGGGTGGAGGTGGGGCAATGAGTTGCCTCCTCAGTCACACCTACAATTTGTGGATGATACTGCCCTGATGGGTATGGCTACTATCAGGGAGGCTACTAATCTGCGTAAGGCTTTGGATGTTTATCTCACTGCTTCTGGTCAATTAATTAATGAAGATAAGTCCTCCATCTTCTTTTTTAATACACCTGGACCTATTCAACAGAGAATTGCTCTTATTATGAGGTTTCAATAGGCTCTCTTCCTTTGAATTATCTGGGTATTCCAATCTCTTCTGGTAAGCTCCCTAGAGATTCTTGGCAGTATATTCTAGACAAATTTCGAGTGAAGGTTAATCATTGGACTCATAGATGGCTTTCCTTTGTTGGACGTGTTCAGTTGCTTAAATCTGTGGCTCAGGCTCTTCCCTTGTATAGATGTATGCTTTAGGTGGCTCCGATGGGCTTTGTTAAGGAATTGGATTCCTTGGCAAGGTAGTTTTTATGGGCTGGAAACTTGTCTTCTTCTAAATGGAGCCTGGTCATATGGGATATTGTGTGCTCCCCTAAACAGTTGGGTGGTCTAGGTTTGAGGCATTCATCTTTATGGCATTGGCTGCAAAAATTTATTGGAGATGGTGTGTGGAGCAAGATCAGCTATGGGCTAAAATTCTACTTCTTAAGTATCTTCCTGGGATCCCAAAGGATGAGGTTCCCCGTTATCCTCTGGTGGGAAGTGGATCAGTGATTTGGGGGTCTCTCAAGAAAGGGGCTACTTTGATTAAGGAGGGATTATTTTGGATATGTAAGAAGGGAACATATGCTCTCTTTTGGTCTAACTCTTGGGATGGTTTTCCTCCCATTATCTCTCAATTTCCTAATTTATTGGCTCTTTGTCAGCGCTTCTTGGAGGCTGGTTGGTCAAGGGTGAGTGATTTTAAATCTTTTCACCCTTGTGGTCAGTTGGAGGTTGCTAGCTGGAAGTCCCCGCATGAGTGGCCGATGGTAGGTTTGGAGGAAGATTGTGCTGAGCTTCATACTATTTTATCAGTTAGACACTGTAGTTCCCTCAAGGACAAGGATGTTCTTGCTTGGCGCCCAAATCCTAAAGGCATTTTTTCTGTGGCTAGTGGATATCAGGAATTGATGGCTCGCAGATTGAATGGAGAAGAGGTCCATTGGTGGAAGTATGTGTGGAATAAGTTCTCTTGGCCAAAATGTAATTGCTTTGTGTGGACTTTGGCCTGGAATAGGTGTTTGACTTGGGACAATATTCAGAAGTGTGGATTTCATGGACCTTCCTTATATGTTTTGTGTGGTGTTGCTAAGGAGGACTCTTCACATTTGTTCTTCAGATGTTCTTTCTCCTTGCAGCTCTGGCACCTTTGGTGGGGTGTTTGGAAACACCCTTGTGTTCATGCTTCATCCTTGGTGGAATTCTAGAGAAGTCTGGGTAAGCCCCCTACTTTGACTCCTTTTCTTCAGATTGTTTGGTGCATTGGACCTACCTTTATTCTCTGGCAGATTTGGCTAGAGCGAAATCATAGGATTTTTCGAGGGGAAAGGTTAGGTATCCAACAAGTTTGGCATAGAATTTTGGGAATGATCCAGGAGACTGTGGAAGCTAAATGTGAGGTGATGTTCCCACTTGATAGAGGGGATGCTGAAATTATTGATAGAATGGGTTTTCAAGGTTTGTCTCCTACCTCTACTTGTGTCAGAAGGGGTAGAAGTGCGAAAAAGAAAGTTCAAAGGATGGGTAGATGGATGCCTCCTCCTGAGGATATCTTGAAGATTAACACAGATGGCTCTTCTCGTGGTAATCCTGGACCTGCTGGGATTGGCGGCGTGGGTAGAGACTATTTAGGTGAAGTTGTGTTCTTCTTTTCTATTTATAAAGGTTGGCAGGCTAATAATTTTATGGAGGGATTGGCGATTGTCTATGCTCTAGGTTGGCGTAAGGTTATTTGTGAATCTGACTCTCAGGTTATTGTGAATTTGTTGATTGAACGTAAGGTGAAGGATGTTAATTGGCAGCTGGCTCTAGTTGTTCAACAGATTTTGCAAATTAGTTCTAGGATGGATATGGTGTCCTTTGTCCACATTCCACGTGAGTGGAATAGGGCTGCTGATTGTTTGGCGAAGTGGGCTTCAGATCATGTTGATGTTTGGAGGGTTGAGGAATGGAGACATCTTCCCCAGGATTATTGTTTGGATCTGAGGAGGATCTTGACCGAGGATATGGATGGTTGTGGAGTTGGTTGACTGGTGCTCTTGCTCTTCTATTGTTCTTATGCTTTTCTCTCAGAGCTATTGTTCTGAGATTTGCTTGTAATCTTTTTTCTTAGTTTCAATAAAGTTTTTACCCCTCTTTTTCAAAAAAAACCCAAATACTAAATATTGCAACCTCTAACAACCTTGAACAACATATCAGATCTACACAAGCATAACATCAATACAAAAGAGACGTGAAGCAAATTCTGAACACTTACACAACACTGTTTTCTCTATTTATCAAATTTTCTCAAAAGCACTTGGAAACCAAGTACCAGAGACATCATCTCATCTCATTAAACTATTCCAACACATCTCTAAACATTACAACATAAAGATAGCTCCATGTATTTACAACACATCCTCAATATCTCAACTACACATTCACAACTTGTGACAACCTATATTCCTCTTTCTCATAATTTTCTTAATATCCTTGGCATCTTCATCATGCAACACAATTTCTTAACACATAGTTGACATCAATGGCAACACTAGTCAATAGACTTCCTATTGACATCAATGAAAACACCTTCATACTTGCAATAGTTTAATCGTCATATGTTGTTGCAATTGAAGAAACCGACTAAATATATAAGAACAAAGCATTCTAGATAAATTATAGAAATATATCATTTGAAAACTAATATTGTGGACCACAAAAACACTATATACTACAAAGGTAGTGTGTATTTAACATTACTAATCATATCTACAAAACTGAAAGGCCAACACTTCAATTTTGGAGAAATGTGGAGCCCCCTAATGCACATATATTAACACATTACACTACCAGAGCGCATTCTGAAACACTGCCACTTATAAATTTTCATTATAGAAGGTGTGATGAATTGAATCCTTTTATATAACACCTCCACATATCAACCATCTTATCTTTTTAACTGCAAGAAAAAATCTTACATTGCAAAGGGATGTAGACTGAAATGCCATGAGATTGTCTTAGAATATATATTGTAAATTCCTTAGAAATTTTTTTTGCAACTTATCTCAACATGTGGTACACCAAATAGGAATGATATAAAGGTAGAAATATAAGAAGCATATTGGAAAAAGTGTACCAACCTTTGCATCACACATAGGCAACATAAATATCATCATTCATTCAACATATTACACTGCTAACTTACACTCTGCACACTAACTATCTCTAGAGTATGTACAACCTTCAACACATACATTTGGAATCAATGAAGACCAATCTTGGGTTGACATCAATATAAACACATATTTCCAACAATATCCACCTTTTGCATTAATGGTGATACCAATTTATCTACAAGTCTTCTCTCCCCCTTTAAAATCTATTGGAAGCCTTGCAACATGAGCATGAAGTACAGATGGTTGTGTTGGTTGTTCCTATGTTGCCATTGATGTCAACATGGTAATAACTAAATGGTGATAACTACATGAGAAGTTTGCTTGGGTTAACGAAATTTTTTCTCTACCAATAATACTTCTTTGTGATGGATCAGTATGTTGGTATTTGAGTTCGAAACTCATCACAAGATCTGATATGACTCTAATATCTTAACCATGATTTATTGACTCATTTAGGCTACTATTTCCTAGATCTTGAGATGTCTTTTGCTATGAATAGAAAGTTATCTCTGAAAAAGTTTAAATTTGTATCCTACTATTGTTCTGTGTGAGGTATACTATGTGGGAGACTCCTCATTCTACTAAGGTGAACATTCTTGCATTGAAGTTTTGGATGATAGTCTCTTTACTAGTAGTATGATGGGAAATTAATGCATTCTTAGATTTAGAAGGTGTTTGTTTTCAGGATTATTTGTTGGTTTGGAGAATTGTATTCTAGTATTGTCCAACTCAACAAATGCAATATATTATGAAGATGAATAGCCGACTTGGCATATTGCAATATGTGGATAAAGTGTTCAAATCCTATATGGTGCCGACAAAGAAAGGTTTTGGTTATTTTGTGTTCATCCTATTAGGACAACCTAATTGATGAATAAGATATGCTTGTATATATAAGATGCTTTGAGGAGTGAAATAGATACACATGATAGCAAGAAGGAAAAGTTTGAGCATGTGTGCAAGCAAAATTGAATGGGGAAAATATCACTTAGACTAAATGCTATATTATTGAAAAAGTAGTATAGATTTTTTGAGTGATCACGATTACTTTATATTTGAGGCTTCAATGGAGACTAAACCACATTGAGGAATTGCCAGCCATTAGTTCTTTTCTCTTTGGCAGTGAGCCACTATCACTATATCTTGGTAGTAAAGCCATCTTTTTGTACTCGGCTATGAGCCTTTTAAGGACAGCAGTCTTGGCCCGATTGAGCCTCATAATATTTTATGTCGGATACTAATATATTGTGAGTTAACCCTCACCGTGGTTTTTCCCATTTTGGTTTTCCACGTAAAATCTTGAGGTATTCATGTAGTGGCAATACATTGACTTGATTTCTATTTTCTCTTGACGGATTGATCCAAAATTGTAATAATAATGGTTAAAGCGAAGTTTTATTGTAATTTGTGGAATCTTGATTCACCCCGGTGTCTGGATGTTCAGCAATTGTTATCAGCTTGGTTCCTTGGAAGAATCATAGCTGGCTTGATGAAGGTCTTGGAAATTTGAACGCGAGAAATTTTTTCCCCTCCCAGAGAAGTACTCTCTACTAAATTTATGAATAAAAAGGGAAGCCCTAAAAGACAAATTGATAAAATAAAATGAGCACATTGAAAAGATACAAAGTACAAGTATGGATGTGTGTGATTTGTTGACTAAAGGAGAATAAATCATCACTAGCCTACTGTAACAATTTGATGAGAAGAAAAGTATTGAAGAATGTCAGGAAATTGAAATTCAAAAGAAGATGGATGAATGCACAAAGCTTGAATTAGAATTAGAAATCCTGAGATCTAATCTGGAAAGGGAAAAGAGTTTTGAAGAAAAAATTAAGATAAGTTTGGCAATGCTTGATGAATTGATTAACTCTCAAAGATTGGAAAGGGATAAGAGTGGTTTATGGTTTGAAAAAGGTTAGAGTTTTAAAGTGAGGAAATTCACTGGTAAGAAGGTGTAGTACAAAGATAAACAAGTCAAGGAGCGAAGAAGCAATTCCAAAAAAACTCCTATAAAATGGCATGAATCAAAAAGGTATTTATACTTCAATGGTGTTAGTCATTTTTGCAAGAAATTTGGTCATAAGGCAAAGGACTACAAAAATAATGTGAATGATTCTAAGGGAAAGAAGAATGGGTAAGAAGATAGTCTATTGGATAAAAGAGAAAATGGAAAGAAGAATGTTACTTGATGCAAGTGCAGAAAACTGGAACATCCTGGTAGTAACAGTGGAAGAAAGAAGAACATCTATCCAGTGAAGACGAATGATCGAACCTTTGATCTGGGAATGAAAAGAAAAGAAATGGAAAGGATTTGGAGAAAGGAATCATTAGTATTATCTATGCCAACCTCTGGTACAAATACTCCTATCAACTTCTAAATGAAAGCAATGGGTAAGGGGGAGAAATATTTAGAAAATATAATAAACCCCCTTATTGGTACTTGTGTCATATCATGTGACAAAAGTATATTTAATGTGGTAAGAAGATTAAAGTATTTTATCAGTCTCATGTATGAAGAATGAGGTTTATAAAATTTGAAAGAATGGAAGTGTACACAATTTTTGAGGCAATCTACCTACAAGTTGAAACATTTATTACAAAATCATTCAAAATAAAAAGAATAAGGCCTATGTATTTTTAGAGAAGCGTGCAAAGAAAGTTTAGAAGGGAATTCATAGTTTCAAAATTTGAACGAAATGACAGACAAGTTCAAAGTGAGCTCTAGAAATAGGACATCTATACATATCTGGTTGGCATTTTCAGAGGTATTCCTGTTTGCACAATCTTTCACTTTTATTGATGGATAATTCAAAGATTGTGAATTGTACGGATAAAGCTAGGTTGAAGAGATATGTGAGCGATGTGTTAGATGAATCTATTGATACATTCTCTTGCATCCCTCCAAGAGTGTTTCCTACATAAGATATTTATGCATTTGTCTACAATAAGATTGTAGAAATGTCACCAGTTTAGTTGAATGTGCTTTGGGAAAATGAATTGAGAGAGAATCATGATTCCTATAGAGTATTAGTTGAGAAAAAGTTGGATGTTTGGAGGAAAGTTCCTTTTTTTGAATTTGAGAAGAAATATATTTGAATGGTATTGAGAAAAATTTATGATGAATCTTTGTGGATTGATGAGGCACATTTAGTTACTAGAGAAGCAATTAGAGAAGTAACTGGTCTATATTCCTCCAGAGCGGTTCCTAATTTGAAGATTATGAATGAGAAAGAAATAATTGAGGTTACAGGTGTGAGTTCTAAAGGAAAATAAATTGGTTTGAGATCGATTGTTGATCCGGTAATAAGGTATGCTTCTATGTTCATTGGTCATAAAGTTTGTATCCCTAACAATGACTCTACAGTTTCTACTACTGCAGTGAATATTGTTGTTGATATGGTATTAAGAGGTATGGAATATGATTTGTGTGAACTACATCATATACATCTTTTGAATAATTTAAAGGAGATCAAGAAGAGCAAAAAGAATACTTTTTGGTATGGTAATTTGATTGTTTTTCTACTCTTTTACTTTTTGAAAGAGTTACCAGTAATAAGAAGGTTAGAATGGTCAAATTCATAACCTATTGCCTATCAAATCATGAGCTTCATGATAAATATTGGTAGTTTGGAT
>VDFB02351516.1:0-37105 GCA_007258455.2 Sequoia sempervirens
GGTTCTTTCAGCTTTGGATTCTGTGGGATTGTTTACAATCACAGGCTTGAACAGGCACAAGGTTAGTGTATGGGAGAAACCTGTCAGGAAGCAGTTTAGCAATGATGACATGTAACAAGGATGACTATTTTTGTATCTTCTTGAATTTGTTTGTTATGTCTTTATACTTACAAGTTATTTGAATTTCTATGTTTTGAACTAAATATATATTGATTGTGATAGATATTTCTACTGGCTAATTCTACATAAAATTTATTGTTCCTATTTTTGTCAAACATACAAGGTATTGTTTTTCAAACTCCTAGTGACATGTTATGCTGTGTGCAGGAGTTGGTTGGTAATAGTTAATTGACTCAGCTGTAGATGGTAAAGGAATTCAATCATGCTGTGATTGGAGACTTGTGGCTATTTACAAGAGATTTCCACATAATGGGTTCTTGCTAGATACTTGTATCAGTACTCTGAACAGTGAGGATAATTTAGGGAGTTTTCTAGTACAATACTTGTGCCTTATACTTGTGAGGATAATTTATGGAGGATACTTGTACGAATGTTGGATGGAGTGGCCTATTTGACACAGTGGTAGTGGCTCTTCCTGTATTGGTAGCTGCTCTACCCATGTTATTGTCTGCTAAGCTGTTCTCTCTTGGGGTATGCAAGTCTACCCTCAACTGTCCAATCGCTGTCACTAACTGCTGTTGTTGCTGGGAAAAAGTGTGCAAAAAGTCCTCAGTATTAGGCTGATCATTCCTTCTAAGACTTCCACCTCCTTCCATTCCTTGTTGTGTATCTTGCTGCCCTGCTCTTCTATGATAGTAGTACTGAAATGGTGATTGCATATAAACCCTCCAGGCTGGCAGAATCATAGCACATAGGATTTGCTCTAGAAATCTGATTTCAAAACTTGGAATTCTGCGCTAATTTTCTGCACTTTTATTTTCTGCTCAAATTCCTGAGTTCTGATT
The DNA here is from genome assembly GCA_007258455.2 of Sequoia sempervirens. Taxonomy (NCBI): domain Eukaryota; kingdom Viridiplantae; phylum Streptophyta; class Pinopsida; order Cupressales; family Cupressaceae; genus Sequoia; species Sequoia sempervirens. The sequence goes on from VDFB02351516.1 coordinate 966, forward strand.
TGAATTTTCTGATTTCAAACAAGCATGAACAGCAAATATATATGCTTCCAAATACTCAACAATAAAGCAAATCTATTTGTCTTTTCATTCACGATCATAACCAGCAATGAACAACAGTAGAATGATCATAAACACATGAAAGAAGTCTGATTTCAAATTGTCCCAACTGCTGCTACAAATCAGAATTATTGTCAATGCAAAGTACATCACAAAATGGGCTCAAAGATGCCCAGAATTAACCCAGAAGTTTGCTGCTACAAATCACGTCTAAATACATACCAAAATGCATGAAAATGATGCTCCAAATATGCCCTAGCTGGGCGAACTACTCTAGCTATGCAAGTATGCCAAAAGGATGCAAAATGTGAATGTAGATGTCTCCAAAACCCTACCAAAAAGGTGTGCTGGCCTGCTGATCTGAAGATGAGGGTTTGAAACCCTTGCAAAGCTCACAAATGATCACCAAATGTCAAATCGCCCCTCCAAGACCTAGTCGCTCCTCCCAATGGTGTGCTCCACTCTAGGGTGAAACCCTAGGGAAAACACATGCAAAATCTGCCTTCAAATGTTGCTCAATCTGATCTGCAAATCTGAATATTCTTTCCAGCCCTTAATCCTTCACAAAATGCCATTAGAGCACAAGTAGACCTCTGTCATGAAGTCCTCCCAAGATGAGCTAGGTTTTTGTCCAACTCACCCACAATTCACAAGGGTTTTCGTCCTTGGAATAGATGCAACAAGTTGCTGAATCAAACTGAAAATAATATGCACGATGATGCAATGCCTCCACAATGATCTTGTATTCACCTTTTAAATTTGAAATCTTTTCTTTCTTTTTTTTTTCCAAATGGGGCGCCCAACTCCATGAATTAAATATTATTATTTTATTATTTTTCCTCCAAAAAGGGCTGCCCAGCCTCAGAAAAATTATAAAAATATTTTGGTGCCATCAAAATTAATAATAAATTATGGGAAAATATTCACCAAGTCCGCCAAGCCATATAAAAATAATTGAGCCATAAAGAATTATTTTTATAATTATGTAAGGTTCAAACCACATTCCCTTACCTCATGAATTAGCCTACGGGAATGATGAATAGGCTAACTTCCTCTCCAAGTGCTAGATGACCATGTCGGAAACGGGGACATTACATGAGTGTTGGAATATCCCTAAGTATATTTTGTGGACATAGATGCCATCATCAACTGTGTTTCTAATATCAAGAATAATAAGTCAGCATGTTTAGAGTGTTTTGACTATGAAGAAGCATATGTTGTATGTTCACATTAAAAGGAAAGACATAATTGTAGTTGGCAAACAACAAAATGATTGATTGTTAGTGTGTTGAGACAAGAAAGACCTATGGTTTGATGTTGTACTTGCAGGTCATGGGGACACTTTTCATGTGAGTTTCCTGCCAGCAATGTAGAACATTTTATGTTTATTGTGGTCTTGGCAACCACAATGAAGAAATATCCCCACAACACGAAGAAGTGTGATGGAGTATGAACCCTATTGTTGATGTCGTGGCTCTGATGCAAAGCTAGAAGGAAGCCCCATATATGAATCTTGAGAAACAAATATTAGAAGTGGCCAAGCTACTTAATAATGAAATAAACCCAAGTTACTGAATTGTTTGGAATAGAGGTCGATTCCGTGTACGGTACATCCCGAAATCGGGTACGTGCAAAAAACCTTGTGGAATCGGGCAAGGTTCGTGCTTTTCATGTAGGAAACGTTTTTGGTTTTGTCCCAACATATCTTGACGTAGTCTAGGTCGACATGGTGTTTCCAACACGACTCCAAAAGAATTGGCATAGATTTCAAGAGATTTTTTTTACTTTATCGCATGGTAAAGAGGAGAAAACCTAAAAACATTTCACGTAGCAGATTTTTTTTGTTGAGTTTTGAAGCGTTTATTTTCCTTGCTATTCCCAACTGCAATAGATATATTTCGATGACTTTTCCTTAGTTTTTCGAAGGCTTTTCCGTAGGCGAAAGAGTCTGCTCAACAAGTACGGTTTGACTTTACATTTAATTTTTTTAGGTTTTTTAAAATAGTTTAAAAATTAAAACATTAAAAATACATTTATTAATAATTGTTGATAGTGTTTAACTTAAGCTTAAACTTTTAAATTTTTATATTTTGTATCATTATATAATTTATAATTTATTGTTTATTAAATTATTATTAATTAACATAATATATTTTATTAATATTAATTGATTTATAATGATTATTGTTTTATAATGGTTATTAAAATATATTGTTTATTAAATTATTATTAGTTCATAATAATATAATTTATTAATATTAATTTATTAAATAACATTATATAAACAATTTGTATTTGTATTTATTATTTTAATTATCAATATTTTAAATTTTATTATTTGGTAGTTTAATTTATATTAATATATTAATAATTAATATAATATAATAATAGATATATATATATATATTGAATAATAAATTTATATTAACATAATTATAACATGATAGATATGTAGTTAATTGAATTTTTTTATATGTTACTGTTTGTATTAATTCAATAATTAATAATTAATATTATAAATTATAATTATATTAATTTTAATAATAAACTAAATAATAAATTATTTTTTAATTTTTTTTAAATAGTATATTTAACATTTATTATTCAATAATTGTTTTTTGAATATTTTGTAGCGAATATAATGGCAACCAATACTGGTTTTATTTTGACCCACCTTCAAAACCGATCCAAATTCACCTTTATGGAAACATGTACAAATAATAGAACGGGCTCGAGGGGGAGGAACATTTGTTTGGATATGTAGTTTTTGTAATGTGAGGTATGCTAGCTCATACAGCCGTGTGAAAGCCCATTTATGTGCCTTTCCTCTTCAGGGAATCAAAGCATGTCCAGGAAAGGATGGTAATGGGTTACCACCTCGACAAATAGCAGAATTTATTGGAGAGTAAGAAGAAGCAAATGCAAGACTTGCTCGTGGCACAAACCATCATTTGAGGAGAGGAAGGGGATCAAGAAGCCTTTTGCTTCTCCATCTCATAGTGACTTTCCTAATGTCATAGTAGAGAATGACCCCTTTTTTGGTAGAATTGAAGAACCTATTAATGTGAAGAGAAGCAAGGGGCCATTAGAGAAAGCATTTAAGAATGATGCTAGAGAGATTGCAGATCAAACTGTTGCAAGATGTCTATATGCAAACGATTTGTCATTCAATGTTGTTTGATCACCATATTGGCAAGATATGTTGAGAAAAGTAAACGAGGCTCCACAAGGGTACACAAGGCCAGGTTATGAGAAGGTGTGTAGCACTTTATGTAATGTCCCCAATTTTGCGAGCATTAGAGTTCGGTGGATTTAGCCTATTCCTGGCCCTCGTAGGCTACTATGTCTGGTTAGAGGGTCTCTTTTGGCGATGATCAGAGGAATCTCTCCTTCAGCGTCTTGTGTGGGTTCAAGCTTAGCCATTAGTTGATTCAATTTCATATACTTACTATTTATAGTAAGTCAACCGGCAAGCAATTCTATTTATAACAGGGCACCTGAAGTTCACATGTTGGCAGTGTCGATTCCCAAATTCAGTTGAGTTGGTGAAATAAGGAGTTTTGCCTAAGTTATAACCTTTAATTATTATTAAAGGCGACTTTAATAATAATTAATATTTTAATATTATATTAGAACATTATATTTGCACTTTATGACTTGAGGGTCCATTCATCATTAAAAAGAGGGCCATTTTAATTAATTACTTGGGCGCCAATTTCAAGGACATATTTTAATATTCCAAAGTGCAAACATTATATTATTTTAAAATGATTTAAAAGGCAAATTGGAGGGGATTGACCTATTATCTTTTATCCCACATTGGTGAGAAAAGTGTATGAGCTTCTCCAGGAAAAGTATAAAAGAATCTTATGGGGCTCATTTGGAGATATTCAGAATTGATTATTGGATATTTGTTCGATAATTTCTCATTGGCGTTTGGGGAAGGGAGCGCAAGGGTTTCTGCCAGTGTATCGGCTTTGGAGAACGAAAACTCTCCATTGTATCAGCATTTTGAGGTTGTGGAATATCAGCTGAAGGTGCTCACTGTTGGCTTCATCCAGAAGTCAAGTCTATGCTTCATCAGATTTATTGCTTCAGATCTACAAGAGATTGTATTTCCGAGTATGCACATATTTGTAAAAGCTTTGAAAGAAAATCAATAAATTAATTGCATTGTTGTAGTAGGGTTTATGTTTACATTTCTTGTATTTGATTTCTTGACTAGCAATCTATGAGAAAATACGAAAAAATTACAAACCCTTATCATTTAGCATAAAAATAGAAGTAGAGACAGGCAGGTCTCTGACAGTGGTATCAGAGCGGTTTCCTGCCAACCTGTTGGGTAGGTTTCAGCTGCAGATCAGAAGTTACAGTTGAATAGCATGGCTATTCCCAGGAAGCAGTTAAATACCATGATGGGAGAATTGGAGAAGCTTATATAAAAATCAGAAAAAAATACATTAACATCTGCGTGCATCGTAGGGGTTGAGGAGACCTAGGCGCTGCCCTAGGAAGTCATCTCCAAATTATATTGGAGGCTCAAAGGCTTAGTATCAACTGCAATGAGAATTCAGGTTCCTATTATTTGTATTGTCATAAACACATTGCATTTGTTGGGATAGATATTGTTGATTTATTGTCACCCATTTGTTGTTTATGAACATGATCAGAGTGTGGCAAGTTCTGATATAAAAATACAGTCATTATATCTATTTGTATTTGCACCCTAGCACATGGCAATCTCAGAAAATTGTAATCAGATTTATATATTTGCAAGTAGTCATTAGTTGCAAGTCCTTATCATTGTTCTACCACTTCTATATTGCAACAAGAATATCATAGAACACTTCCAGCATTACTACACACTCAGAAATAATCATTTTCAGTATGTATGCCAACTGTTTGACATAATGTCAAGTGGCTGTAGGTGCAAGTTTTTCACTTAGAAGTCATTGATATGCATTGTAGCTGATTAAGGAAAGTCATACATGCTCTTAGGTGTTAATAAATGCATAGCAGAGTTGTTTTTCAAACATTGGAAGCATTCAATAATCATTTTTCAAAGAACATATCAGACTGATAACTTAGACCAGCAAGCTGGAAGTTTGCATTCGAATTGTTTGACAAAATTTCAAACAAGTTTGACGATTCATGTGTTGGCATAGAATCCCAGGATCGTGAGTTGGATGGTGATACAGTTACATTGGAAATGATGAGTCACAGGGATATCATCATCTGGCGAGGCAGTTAAAGGTGATCAGATTGTGGCAAGTTCTGATATAAAAATACAGTCATTATATCTATTTGTATTTGCACCCTAGCACATGGCAATCTCAGAAAATTGTAATCAGATTTATATATTTGCAAGTAGTCATTAGTTGCAAGTCCTTATCATTGTTCTACCACTTCTATATTGCAACAAGAATATCATAGAACACTTCCAGCATTACTACACACTCAGAAATAATCATTTTCAGTATGTATGCCAACTGTTTGACATAATGTCAAGTGGCTGTAGGTGCAAGTTTTTCACTTAGAAGTCATTGATATGCATTGTAGCTGATTAAGGAAAGTCATACATGCTCTTAGGTGTTAATAAATGCATAGCAGAGTTGTTTTTCAAACATTGGAAGCATTCAATAATCATTTTTCAAAGAACATATCAGACTGATAACTTAGACCAGCAAGCTGGAAGTTTGCATTCGAATTGTTTGACAAAATTTCAAACAAGTTTGACGATTCATGTGTTGGCATAGAATCCCAGGATCGTGAGTTGGATGGTGATACAGTTACATTGGAAATGATGAGTCACAGGGATATCATCATCTGGCGAGGCAGTTAAAGGTGATCAGATTGTGGCAAGTTCTGATATAAAAATACCGTCATTATATCTATTTGTATTTGCACCCTAGCACATGGCAATCTCAGAAAATTGTAATCAGATTTATATATTTGCAAGTAGTCATTAGTTGCAAGTCCTTATCATTGTTCTACCACTTCTATATTGCAACAAGAATATCATAGAACACTTCCAGCATTACTACACACTCAGAAATAATCATTTTCAGTATGTATGCCAACTGTTTGACATAATGTCAAGTGGCTGTAGGTGCAAGTTTTTCACTTAGAAGTCATTGATATGCATTGTAGCTGATTAAGGAAAGTCATACATGCTCTTAGGTGTTAATAAATGCATAGCAGAGTTGTTTTTCAAACATTGGAAGCATTCAATAATCATTTTTCAAAGAACATATCAGACTGATAACTTAGACCAGCAAGCTGGAAGTTTGCATTCGAATTGTTTGACAAAATTTCAAACAAGTTTGACGATTCATGTGTTGGCATAGAATCCCAGGATCGTGAGTTGGATGGTGATACAGTTACATTGGAAATGATGAGTCACAGGGATATCATCATCTGGCGAGGCAGTTAAAGGTTAGTGATGATATGATTGTTACAACTTTGGAGCATTTTGATGTTGCTCGGTAGATGCTGGCCACCTATGGTTGGAGTACTCCTTTGACAGATGAGCACGGTGATAGTGTCTTTTCCCTTGCAGAGATACATGTACTTCGAGAAGCGGTTGGAAGGATGAAACAAAATTACCTACAACTACTTGCAGACAGGGATTTTCTTCTCGAATGGGATTGCATTTGTTATGATGCATTGCAGGGAAAGGAGGAGAAGGTTGATGAGCTCACTCATGAGCTTGAGGTGACTATGGACTCGTTGCAAAGTGCCCAGTTGGCCCTTCAAGAGTCACAGTTACAGATTGAGAAGCTTACCCTAGCGTTGAGTTTAGCACAGTCTTCACCATCTTTTGATATAGTTCAGATTTCCATGGCAGCAATTGGTGAGGAGCATACACCTATGGTTCATAGCTGTGAGCAGGTTGAGGATGTGGTTACATCCATCACAGATATTGGTGCAGTTAATTCAGATGGGATGAGTGTTTTGGTTGAGAGCTCTTGTGACGAGATAGTTGTTTTTTCCGAGAGTTGTGTTACAGATCACGCCACTACTCCATCGTCGTCATAGGAGATATGTGGGGCATCATCCAGTATGGAGATTTGTACTTATGTTGATTTGTTTCCCTCACCTAGAAGCAATTCAGTCACTTCATCCCATACAGCTGATTTACTTCCCCAGGACTATGATGGTCAGCCATTGACATAGGTGGGAGCATTTTATCTTGATTGCATAGTGAAGAGTGTTCATCACTTCTCCTTTGGTCCACACACGGAGGATTTGATGATGCATCGTGTGGGTTTGCTCCGGAGTTATACCATCCGTTGTGGGATGGGTATTCACCATCTTCAGAAGATGGGATTAGCGGCTGCAAGCGCCCGACTCAATTGTTTGTGGGGGATTACTTGCTGGGACAGTTGTCAGTCACACATCATGCGGATATGTATCCAACAGGGTTTCCTACTTCTATGTCACAAAGTTTTCTTATGGCTACATGGTTACAGGATGACTATGATGTCAATTGGCATGATGGCTTGGTTAGTTATCACACCCATGAGGGTTTAGCAGAGAACAGGGAGAGATTCGGTGTAGCAGATGCTTCTAGATGTTCTTATCTCCGCATGACAGATGGATGTGAATTCAGATTGTATTGGGATCTAGGTGGTGATAGTTTTGGCACCGAGTATTGGATGGGTCCCATTGGGTTACTTCACCATTCTCAGCATGGTGAAGTTGGAGGCAGTAGAGCGCAGTGGAAGCCTTGGGATGACAGACACGACAGACTTTCACTTTGGGTTTGGGATCCAGGGATAGCTTGCGCAGTTGTGTTTTTGTTGATGCTACAGGAGACAGTTAGAGATGTGTGGGACATTTCATAGTTCTTCTTTTGGGCCTTCCGAGGAGTTGGGTTTCTTTGCAGTAGAGATTGCTTGAGGACAAGCAATTTTGCGAGCATCAGAGTTCTGTGGATTTAGCCTATACCTGGCCCTCGTAGGCTACTATGTCTGGTTAGAGGGTCTCTTTTGGCGATGATCAAAGGAATCTCTCCTTCAGCGTCTCGTGTGGGTTCAAGCTTAGCCATCAGTTGATTCAATTTCATATACTTACTATTTATAGTAAGTCAACCGGCAAGCAATTCTATTTATAACAAGGCACCCGAAGTTCACATGTTGGCAGTGTCGATTCCCAAATTCAATTGAGTTGGTGAAATAAGAAGTTTTGCCTAAGTTATAACGTTTAATTATTATTAAAGGTGACTTTAATAATAATTAATATTTTAATATTATATTATAACATTATATTTGCACTTTATGACTTGAGGGTCCATTCATCATTAAAAAGAGGGCCATTTTAATTAATTACTTGGGCGCCAATTTCAAGGACATATTTTAATATTCCAAAGTGCAAACATTATATTATTTTAAAATGATTTAAAAGGAAAATTGGAGGGGATTGGCCTATTATCTTTTATCCCACATTGGTGAGAAAAGTGTATGAGCTTCTCCAGGAAAAGTATAAAAGAATCTTATGGGGCTCATTTGGAGATATTCATAATTGATTATTGGATATTTATTTGATAATTTCTCATTGGTGTTTGGGGAATGGAGCCCAAGGGTTTCTGCCAGCGTATTGGCTTTGGAGAACGAAAACTCTCCATTGTATCAGCATTTTGAGGTTGTGGAATATCAGCTGAAGGTGCTCACTGTTGGCTTCATCCAGAAGTCAAGTCTATGCTTCATCAGATTTATTGCTTCAAATCTACAGGAGATTGTATTTCCGGGTATGCACATATTTGTAAAAGCTTTGAAAGAAAATCAATAAATTAATTGCATTGCTGCAGTAGGGTTTATGTTTACATTTCTTATATTTGATTTCTTGACTGGCAATCTATGAGAAAATACGAAAAGATTACAAACCCTTATCATTTAGCATAAAAATAGAAGTAGAGACAGGCAGGTCTCTTACACTTTACTAGCAAAGGAGGTTAAAAATATAAACAATGCATTGACTCCCATTAGAAATTCATGGAAACAAATAGGGGTGTCAATTATTTTTGATGGATGGAAGTATGCTAGAAATCGGCCATTAATCAATGTGATTGTAGTGTGCCCTAAAAGGGCAACGTTTTTGAAAGCCGTGGATTGTGAGGGACAGGTGAAGGATGCACAATTTATTGCTAACATCCTTATACAATGCATTCAAGATGTGGGTCCTCAAAATTTTGTCCAAGTAATAACAGACTATGCAAAGAATTGTAGAGCTGCAGGTATGTTGATTGAGATGTGGTTTGAACACATATTTTGGACACCCTGTGTTGTTCACTCTCTCAACCTCATGCTACATAAGTTGGGTGGGAAAATAAATTGGATCAAAGAAATTTATGTTGAGGCTGAAGAGATCCAGATGTTCATCACAAACCATCACATGTCATAGGCCATTTTTAGAATATTTTCACAATTGGAGTTGTTGAAGGTAATTGAAACACTTAAATTTTTAAATTTTAAATTTCACTTTAGTAATTACTAATTTATTTTTAAAATTCGAGCATGTCTTCCTTATATTTTAATTTTAATTTAAAATTTTTTAATATGTTGCCGAAACCAGATTTGCATCCAACACAATTGTCTTGAGGTGACTTGTGAAGGTGCGAGAGCCACTTTCTAGCATGGCTATTAGTCAAAGTTGGTCCCTATGGAGGCAATCCAATATTGAAAGGGTAACAAATGTACAACAAATGATCCTAGATGACACTTGGTGGGAATGAGTGGAATATCTTAGTTTCACTGAGCCCATCATGAGTATGATCCATTTTATTGACATGGATAAGCCATGTTTGGGAGAGGTATACGATGGCATTGACTCAATGATCGAGAAAATAAAAGTCATAATCAATGAAAAAGAGCAAGATCTTGAAGAAACTTTCTTCAAAGAGGTGCAAACAATTTGTGTTGAGTGGTGGAACAAAATGACCACCCCAGTACATCTTTCATTTGATTGACTCCCAAATTTTATAGTGATGAAATTCTTGCTTTCCCATCAAGGGTGCTACCATATAGAGATACATAAGTCAGTGACAGGTGTACGAAAAACACTTACTAAACTCTTCCTCAATCGTGAAATGGAGGATTTAGTTACAAGTGAGTTTGTTGATTTTGTAGCCTCTGATGGTCAAAAGTGTCACTGCTCTTTGTGACAAGTATGGGAAGGATTCTCATGCTTGGTGGTACCTCAATGGCCATACATCACCACACCTCCAAAATCTTACAATCAAAGTTTTATCGCAAGTCAATTTCTTAATTTTTATTGCACTCTCTAAATTTATATTGTTTACTATTTTAAAAATAATAAAATTATTAACTTCAAATTTTAAGTTTGATTTACAATTTTATAATTATAATCCTCTCACTTTGTTTCAATAGGTTGCTAGTTCCTCTTCATCTGAGCGAAATCAGAGGACATACTCCTTTATCCACTCAATGAAATGTAACCGATTGGCAGCAAGTAAGGCGGAAGAGCTAGTTTATGTGCATTCCAACTTGTACCTTCTTACTCATAGAAAGAATGAGTACGAGGAAGGAGGCATGAAGTTGTGGGATGTAGATCTAGAGCGAACTGATTTGGATTTTTCAGCTGCCACACAATCTTTACTTTCTATGGAGTCAAATACCCAACGTGCTTCTAGTGCAAGTGATAGTGGGGTTGCATGTGGTTCTACTAATTTACCTACATCATCTAATGTCAATGATGATGTTGATCTTGATCTTCATGATGACCCATATGATGTCGATTACTAATTGTATTATTTTATTTTAAATGTTGAACCAATGAACAATGAATTCAATACATCTATCGTAACATTCAAGTTTTGACAAATTGATATCAAATTAAATTAGTATAATTGTATTTCAAATTTGTAATATTTATGGTAGTTCTAAGTTTTGTTTAGCGTATGCATGATATGTGGTATTCTAAATTTATTTTTTGTTTTTACTTTTAGGCTGCAAATATGTATATATCTATGATTTTTATATGTTTTTTGTATGAACGTACCCAAATGTACCCAACCCCTCCAAAAAAATTGTCATACTGGCATACCATACCCACGTACCCCTACCCGATTCGGCAACTTAGAAATTAACCAATAGAAAATTTATTTGCATCTTCTTTAATTGCTCTTCTTTTCACTATCTAAAGTCTTTAATATCATGCCCCTTGCACATAATTGTTGCTCCCTTATGACAATATGCAATCAAAAAAGGTTTTTTTAATTTTTACAACCAATTTCATGGACTTCTAGGTCATTAATAAAGATAAATGCCAAGTTATTGGTCTTGGTATGAGTGTGGGTATGGATACAAATATTGAGTACGACAGTATGACGTTTATTTTTCCTTGGGTACAGGTATGGGTTTGGCGATATATATATATATTCAAAATTATCAATTATAAAATATAAAAACAGTTATACTCATAATTGCCAATAAACAAAATATTTAAATACTTAATATTCATAATTTGCAAAAATGAAAACACTCATAAATTCATAATTCAATGATTTGTCAAATCAAAATGTCAAATACACAATGAAAATTACAATTTAATAACCTTCTTATTGTTCTTTGGTTCAATTTCATTTGAACCGCAATCAATTGGAGTGCCACTCCCACTAGTTGTGTCATGTGCAGAAGTTGCCTCATCTATAGAGACTTTGGCAAGTTGTGCAATTGTAGCGTCTAAGTTGGCACACTTGGGACTTGTAAGAGTTGGCTATGGAGATAGCAACCAAGATCTAGAGGCCAAATGGAAAGCACAAAGAGAGAGAAGATCAATATGACAAGAATAAATTGAATTTCTATCAATAATGCAAATAGAATTCAATATACAATGTATGAGAGACCCTTGGTTATATAGCCAAGGTGAGACATAGGATTAGACAGGATTATGACAAGTGGTTTAATCTTATGTCATGTGACAACTAACTCATCAAATATTAAATGACATAGGAAAAAGTATTAAATGACATGATAAGATCACATGACACCTAAGACTTCTAGAAAGATTCCTAGGACCTAAGTAAATTTAACATGTGAATAGGACCTACTAGGTGAACTAGTTAGGTAGGAAACCTTATTCACACCAATAGGACTTTGATCCCAATTCTTTGTCACCCCCTTGTATTTAGGTGTCTTATGCGACAAGAGACGAAGGTTGGAGTGTACAAAGATCACACCCTCAACTTTTTTGCGTTCAAATGGTTGCACTTAACTAAGTGGATGAAGGAGTATGTACTCCAATTCCGCTTAGCTGAAGAATAACTCAACTTGTTGAATTTGCGTACAACATTTAGTATTTAATTTTTTAAATACAAAACATAAATTATAAAATCCTATGCTCCACGGGGACGCGTCCCCTGTGTTTTTATGCCGTTTCCCGTTCCGGGTACGAAACGGGGACGCGGGGACGGCTAGGAAACGTCCCTTGGCCGTCCCCTTTTTCCCTCCAAGTACCCGGTACTTCTAGGGGACTTTTGGCAAAAGGTAGGGGACGTCGGGTACTTCTAGAAGTACCCGAAACTTCCCAGCCGTCCCCCATCCGTATCGGGTACTTCTAGAAGTACCCTATGGCCCAGCAACAAAAAAAAATACATTTTTATAAAAAATTAAAGTTTTTTAAAATGAAAAAAAGGCATGGGTGGGCCCACAAGGGATGCCCCATGCCACTTAACCTAATTTATGCCTTATATATGCCCTAAAATAGTTTACATAAAATATAATAGACTTTAAAATGGCATTCATACATTGATCTGATTATCAAATTCTGAGTTTCATTTCCTTAAATTTTACTGTCATAAAATGTTACAATATAGCTACAGCCTTACACATATTCAAACTGGAAACTAATATGGACAGATTTGCATATATATGATGCTGAGAATGGGCTACAGCAGTGAGGAAACTACAGATAACTAACTGATTGAATAACAGCAGCAACAACAATTTACAGATAATTATATATCTCAGACCAGACCTGGAATAAGCTCACGCCTGGGCCAAATAGTCACTGGAATCTCCTTGCAAATGAGTGCAGGTCTGAGTAATCTTCATGCCAAGGCATATCCCACTCCAGGTGACCAATATTCAAGCTAACTGGGCACAGATATTCACTCACAGCCACTGTGAAAGGATCCATGTCTGCTCACTGTTCTGAACTACGAGCTCACGTTGATATTAGAAACCTCTTCAAACCCAGTTGCTATGCCCAATATAGTAAAATGAGAAAAAGAAACTCATTTTTACATTTGGCTTGTGAAGTGAAGGAGAGCAAAAGAAGAGCAGCTGAGTGAAGGATTGCCAAACTAGTTAGTATCGTCAGACTCCAGCCTTACGTTGGGATGTTAATCCCAAAGATGCTATGTAGATTGAGGAGAATGCACATGAGGGATTGGTTGGGGTTCCATTGGTTGAGGCAGATCCTTCTATTGACATGGACATTGACACTAACTTAGACTCGAGCTCTAATGGCGAGGGCGATGCTGATTTAGACCTACCTTATGCTGATTAGGGGCCTTGGACAGCGATATATTTTATTAGTTTTATGTTTAGCATGTCATTTCATAGTCGAGACTTAGAGCCTTTGGGCATTTTGGTTATAATTATCAGACTTTTATATGATACGTGTGCACATTGATAATGAAAAGCATTTGAATTTTGTTAATTTGTTTGTCGATTCTCATGTGAAATCTCAATTCAAGTCTAATGATATGTATTAAGCTTATACAAATGTCTAGAATGAATGCTTTATCAATGTTATGCTATGAACATTTGAAATTTCTATATATTTTTTAAAAATTCCCTATTTTTTTATCAGCCGTCCCCTGCCGTCCCCTAAAAAATGACCCAAAAGTACCCCCGTATCGGAAACTCGTCCCGCCGTACCGGGTACTCCCCGTCCTCGAAACCCCGTGGAGCATAGATAAAATCATATTATTATAATATATATCATAACAGTAGTGAATAGAAAACAAGAAAATTAAAAAATAAAAAAAATACATACTTGAGAGAGAATTTTAATTGCAAGAGGCTGCAAGTAAATAGAGCCTTGGCCATGTATGTACCACCATTCATGAGCATCTTTCCTATACTTGTCTTGAAAAGCACAAACATCATGATTCCTTGAAGATATGGAGTGGCCAAATTCACTCAAGACAACAATTGGATATCAGTGTCATATGTCACCCAAGAGGTGATGATGTATCAAATTTAAATGAACTCTTTGCATTGGGGCAACTGAACTAGAACTACCAACCATTCAATTTGAACTTAAAACAAAAGAACATTACAAATTAACAACCCTACAATTAAAAAAAATCGGCATTATAACCCCTTATTATGCATAAAAAGTTAAAAAAATATTTAAAACTTACCAAAAAATTTGAAAAAACTTGAAAGATCTTAAAAAAGTTATTCAAAACTTGAAAAAAACCAAATATTCACTCAGCATTGATGGTTAAATCTTCTTTGTGCAGCTATGTTTCCCCTGTTGATGTAGGTTTAACTCTCTTGTAACCCTCATTTTTGAATAAAATGAACCAACCTTCAAAACCCAACAATGGTAGCTTGGAAGAATAAAATATAGTTTTGGTCTTTTGTGTTTGTCAAATGAGTTGAATGAAGTGTTATGCCCTCACTTTAGTACGAGCAATTGCTTTTAGGTAAGTTTTTTATTTTATTTATTTATAAAAAATTGCTTTTCAGAATGTTTTTTTTAATTTTTTGGGGCCTAGTGGTCATGGGTACCCTTGGATTGGCTCGAATACATCTTGAGTTCGCCCAAGTACCACCCGAGCACCTTGAGTTCCCTGTGAAGGACCCACAGGGAACTTGAGATGCCCGTGCGGTACCCTGGGAAAACTCATGAGTGAACCAGGACAAGATGAGACCCATACCAGTAGAGGGGGGTTCTTGACAAACCTAGTAACATAGGATATTTGTATAGATCATAATGTGTTGTGAACTCATTTGCTTTTAAATCTAGCCACACACTTTAAATTTTTTTTTTAAAACAAAGGGGTAAAAACTTTATTGGAAATAAAAAAAGAGCATTACAATAATAACCAAGGGACCCAGCCCCAGAAAACAAAGAAACAAACCCACAGCAAAAAACATTATCAACTATCCCCATGTATCCTCCTATCCTCCTCAAAGAACCGGTCCAAATCTGGACGCAGCTCAGGGTTAACCTGATCCCAATCCTCAACCTTCCAACCACTATCATGCTCAGAGGCCCATTTGGCCAAGCAGTCGGCAACACGATTCCACTCCCTTAGGATGTGAACAAAGGAAGTCTCCTCCATCCAGGAACTAATCTGAAGAATCCGCTGAACCACCGAAGCCAACTGCCAATTTATATCTGATATCTTCCGCTCATTCAACAAATTAATCAAGATTTGTGAATCAGCTTCACATATAACCTTTCGCCAACCCAAAGCAAGGGCCCTCTCAATAGAATATAGAATCGTCAGACCCTCCATGAAGATACCAGTCTTCACCCCCTCATGTATAAAGAACAGAAAAATCACCGACCCAGCTGAGTCCCTGCCAACCCCACCAATCCTAGTAGGCCCAGGATTTCCCCTAGAAGATCCATCCGTATTGATCTTTAAAAAACCATTTGGAGGTAACCACCTTCCAACCCGGTGAACACTCTTTTTCCCATGCCTGTAGTTCCTGGATCTGACAAAAGAGGAATGAATTTCTTGAAGACCCAATCTGGCCGCCAACTCAGCATCACCTCTCTCCAAGGGGAAAACCACATCACACTTAGCCAAAACCAACTCCTGCACCATTCCTAACATACACATCCACACTTGCCGACCCACCAACTTCTGATCACGAAAAATCCAGCGGTTTCGCTCTAGCCATATCTGCCAAAACAGAAAGGTAGGGCCCACATACCAAACATCCTGCAAAAAGGAAGCCATAGAAGGAGGTCTTCCCATACTATCCCAGAATTCAACCAAAGAGCAAGCATGAATACAAGGAAGCTTCCACACCTCCCACCACCAATGCCAAAGCTACACAACAAAGGGGCACTGGAAGAACAAATGCGAAGAATCCTCTTCCATTCTCCCACACAAAACACAAATTGAAGGTCCCTGGAATCCCCGTTTACGAATGTTGTTCCAAGCCAAGCACCTATTCCACGCCAAAGTCCAAACAAAGCAGTTGCATTTTGACCACGAGAGTTTATTCCATACCCTTTTCCACCAATGAACCTCCGCCCTGGTCAGCTTCTGAGCCAATAACACCTGATAACCAGAAGCAATAGAATAAACCCCCTTAGGATTATGGGTCCAAGCAAGAATATCCTCTTCCAGAAGAGAACTACAACTCCTACTATAAAGAATCCTGTGAAGCTCAGCACTTTCTTCCGCAAGTCCCAAATCCAGCCACTCCGCAGGATCCTTCCAACGAGCCACCTCCAACTGACCAAAAGAAGCGACAGACTTGAAGTCACTCACCCTAGACCAACCAGCCTCAAGAAATCTCTGACACAAAGGAAGTAGGTTGGGGAACTGAGAAGTAAGTGGAGGGAAGCCATCCCAAGAATCCAACCAGAAAAGAGCGTCAGTGCCCCGTCTGCAAATCCAAAATAAACCTTCCTTGATGAGCTTCGCACCCTTCTAAAGAGTATTCCAAATCACTGAACCTTTCCCCTCAAGAGGGTAACGAGGGAGATCTTGCCGAGGAATCCCCTGGAAATACTTATGAGATAATATCTTGGCCCACGGCTGATCCTGCTCCACACACCATCTCCAGAATAGCTTAGCAGCCATAGCCACCCCGGATAGCGCAGACTGTCGAAGACCAAGACCACCAAATTGCTTTGGGCTGCACACAACATCCCACCTGATCAGGCTCCACTTGGAAGACGACAAACTTCCAGCCCATAAGAACTGCCTTTCAAGAGAATCCAACTCCCTCAGAAAACCCATCGGAGCCACTTGAAGCATACATCTATAGGTAGGGAGAGCCTACACCACCGACTTGAGAAGCTGAACCCGCCTCGCAAAAGACAACCATCTATGGGTCCAATGATTAACTTTTGCACGGAGCTTATCAATAATATTCTGCCAAGAACCCTTGGGAAGTCGGCGAACAAAAATTGGGATACCCAGATACGTCAAAGGGAGAACCCCTATCTGAAACCTCAAGATATTAGCAATTCTTCTCTGTATGGGGGCCGGTGTATTGAAGAAGAAGATGGAAGATTTCTCCTCATTAATCAATTGCCCCGAAGCAACAAGATAGATATCCAACACCTGCCTCCAATTAGAAGCTTCCCTAACAGTAGCCATCCCCATCAAGGTAGTATCATCAACAAACTGCAAATGAGATTGTGGAGGCAAATCTCCACCCCATCGCCAACCCTAAATGATGCCAAGCTCCACCTTTCTTTTCAACAAACGTCCAAGACCTTCCACAAGAAGCAGAAAAAGATACGGAGAAAGAGGATCCCCTTGGCGCAAACCCCTTGAGGCACCAAAAAGATCAGAATGATCTCCATTTACCAAAACTGAGAAGGAAATAGACGTGACACAGCTCATGACCCATTGGATCCACTCCTCACCAAAACCAAAAGAAACAAGGATCTTCCGCAGAAAAGACCATCTAACCCTATCATAAGCCTTAGCCATATCCAGCTTAATGAACATTGCCTTCTCATGGGAGCTATCCATGGAATGGATGGTCTCCGTGGCAATGACAACCCCATCAAGAATTTGACGACCCTTCACAAATCCACTCTGTTCCTCTGAAATCAGCACTTTAAGCCACTTCTTCAACCTCTCAGCCAATAACTTCGAAATGATTTTATATGCCACATTGCAAAGAGAGAAGCCGGAACTGAGATAACCTATCAGCCCCTTCACACTTGGGGATGAGAGCAAGGAAGGTGGAATTTAGAGCACAAAGCATCTGCTTATTCCTCTGGGACTCATGGATAACCGCCAGAAGATCCAATTTTATGATATCCCAGAATTCTTGAAAAAATTCAATCAGGAAACCATCGGGGCCAGGAGCTTTACCCCTCTTCATCTGAAACACAATCCCCTCCAACTCATCAAGAGAGATCTCTTTCATCAGATACTCATTCGCCTCCCTGGAGACCAACTGAGGAATACAAGAAAGAACCTGTGCTTCCTCAATAGACCCCCCCCCCCGCGAATCCTCCCTGAATAAAGTAGCAAAGTATTGAGATGCCTCAACAGAGATTTCCTAGAACAAGGAAAGACGTTCCCCCCTATCATTTACCAAAACAAAAATGGAATTACCATGCCTCCTATCCTTCACCGAATTGAAGAAGAAGGCAGTGTTTTTATCACCTTCCTGTAGCCATTCAACCCGGGCCTTTTGCTTCCAATAGATCTCTTCCCGCAATTCAAATTCCTCAACCACTTTCAGGTCCTAGCCTCCTCCCTCAGAAGATCCTCAGAAGCCCCATTCTCTCGAATCAACCACGTAATATTATCAACTCCTCCTGAGCAGCGACCTTAGCATGAAAGATATTACCAAAACATTTCCGATTCCACCTTTTAAGCTAATATTTGATAAACTGAAGAAGCTTGGAGAAAGTGTACATTGCCGTACCAAAAGCTGGTCTACCAATCCTCCACCACTTAGCCACATGTTCATGAAGAGTAGAATCTCGTAACCACATAAGCTGGAACTTGAAGGAGGGAGAACGAGGCCCCCGAGCAGAGATAATACTAAGCTTAATAGGCCAATGATCAGAGCCTCTCCAATCAAGAATTTTAGATCGAGTGGACCACAAATCTCCAACCCAATAATAGGAAACCAAGAATCGATCCAGCCTCTCAGCAACACAACTCTCACCAACTCTCCTATTATTCCAAGTGAAGCGACCATTACTGGGTTGAACATCAATAAGATTTAATTTTGAAATACTATCTCTAAATAACAGAGCAGAAGGCTCCAACCTAGCAATTCCACCTCTTTTCTCAGACAACTCCACAATAGCATTAAAATCGCCAGCCATAACCCATGGATGGAAAGGAGCTAAGCTACGAACAAAACAAAGATGGGACCATAGAAGTTGTTTACCCTGAAACTCCACAACTTAGGAGCCATGTCCAACATATTATCCACAGATAATTTAGTCTCCTGAAGAAAAAGAACATCTGGAGAATGATTCCTAACCAAATCACGAACAGCTTTTTGTCGAGGGTCACTGTTCAAGCCTCTAACATTCCATGAGAGAACAATCATTTCTAGGGGCATGAAAAATGCGAATCTAGAGTCTTGACTGACCCTGACTCCACCAAAGTTTCCCCAGTTAATTTAATCTTATCCATATTCTTTTTCCTTCCCAGCTTGGAAGTCCTCTCACCAACCCCTTTCTTTGGTTCCTTTTGCTGAATACCCAAACGAGAAGAGGACAAAGAGCCCTTCCCCACTTCCGTGCCATCTTTCAGGGGTAATGGGGATCCACCTCCACCACTCTTCGAAGCTCCAATAGTAGATTCTTGTTCAGCCTGGACAATCAAATGTTGATCCGTATCCATCAGCCCAACCCCACACTCCTGCACAACCTGCATAGCCTCCAAAGGAGGCCCGTCTTGTCCTGTACCCAGAGTTCCTTGATCCAATTTCAGCAACCCCAGATTCACTTCCTCCTGGCTGAGATCATCCAGCACCTCAAACCTATTAAAAGTGTCATCATCCTGCCTCTCCCTGAAGGTCCGCTTCTGCCCCTGATTCCTATTGCGAGCCTTGACAGGGACATAACCATCATCACCGTTACCAACACCCAAATAGGCTCCTTCCCCTTATTAGACCTAGGTGGATTGCGAGAAGGCTGAGAAGGTTGGGGCACCACAGGCTTAGCCCTAGGGCACTTACGCTGCAAGTGACCATATTCATGACAAAGACGACACCGAAAAGGTAGGGTTTCATAATCTAGCTGTTGCACCCAAGTATAGGATCCAGCACACACTTCAATAGAATTTGGCAGTGGCTTGCGTAAATCAATTTCTACATAGATACGAGCAAAAGTCATTACCTTTTTAAACTGCGTCTGTTGTGAAGACCCAACAGGTTTACCGAGCATTGAGGCCACCAAATGCAACACGTCATCCTGCTAACACTCAACTGGAAACCACGACAACCGAACCCAAACTGGAATCCGACTCGGTAGTGCCTCAGTCGGGTTGAAGCTAGCATGCCATGGCTTGATAAACAAACCCACCTGGTTATGAAAATAGGGACCACCCTCGAAGACCTTATTCCAATCTGCCATGCAATCAAATGAGACCATAAAATAGTTGTTTGCAAGGAGCCTAATCTCCATCTCCCCCTCCAACATCCAAGTCCGCTGAGCCCAGGATTCCAAAAATTGCAACGAAACTCTCAAACCCATGAACTTGCAATAAAAGGAGTGCCTCGAATAGTATTCAATATCATCTGCAAGTATCTCCATCAGGATAACCAGCTTCGGTCTCTCTTTGCATCTTTCCAAACACCCATTAATCTTCGTTATTCGGGAACCACTAACCGGTCCTTGATCATTCATCTTCGTCTCCGATGAAAACAGCGTATTATCAAAAACATTCACACCATGCGCCGCACGCTTCGAACCAAATGCTGATCGGAAATCCAATTTGGGGCTAGCCCCAGATGTTTCCCCACACGGCATAGCAATAAACAAGATCCCCGACAGGCATGCAAGCCCCCAGGTCACTTGTGCAAGAAATGGAAAAAAACCCCAAGGGAAGGATCAAACCCCCTCCACCCACAAGCCACCCAAACGGTAGCAAGAAGGCCTCCAGAAAAGATAAAACCCACACGGTAGTGGGAAGAACCAAGGCCCCACAAAATGGCAGGCCACTCACGCAACCACCCCAAGACCACGCACCCACACCTCAGACCCACGCAGGCAGAGAAGGAAACTAGGCGCCAAGACAGGCTGCACCCAGCACAGCAGCTCCAAAGGAGAGTCCACGGCAGTAAAGAGAAAGCCCGCACCCAACACAAAGGACGCAACTCCCACACAGCAGCCACCAGTCAAGGAAAAAGAGAGAAAGAACGTTTTAGCAGGTGTAAACCCCACCACCACAGCCCCGATTGCATCAAAAAAAACCCCCCACAGCACAGAAATGAGCAATACACAGAGAACGAGCTAGGGCACGGTCACCCTAGCTCGGCTTGCAGAGCACGCGAACGCCATCCAAGGTATCGATAAAAAATTCGGATGTTTTTTATTTTTGGATCGCCACACACTTTAAATTCAAAATATATATGGTTGTGTTTTTAGTTCTCATTGCCCTTGCCTTTACTTTGACTCATAGGATGAATGACTTGATATCCATTTTAATAACACTCCTTCCTCTTTATCAAGTATCATGTATCACTTTGGGTGTATGTTTTATCAAAGCATGATATTACTAGGGCCATGTTGCATTTACCTTGAACCCCCTTGACTTCTCTGACGCCAACCATTATAGGAGGATCATTATGGCTTCCTGTGTGACAATATCACCTCATACATTACACTTTCTAATGGAAATATATTTATTACTCTCCACCATCAACTAACATTCCCACACATTTGTGATAAGCAAAGTAGTGTCTTACTGTAGTTCATATAGCTTTTATCAATACATGGCTCCTCATGTGTCCTGTATGACACTAGAGCACCATAAATGTAACAGAATAAGTATGGATATTGCATTTGATTTCCTAATGGTTTTGTCACCTGTGAGGAATGACTTTGGAAGTGTTACCAATGGTATTTGCAACAAGATAATAATAGCAAGTACTGGTAATAGCTACAACAGGCTGAAGGCAATTAAGGAGATTGGACACCTGTTGAAAAGGGATTTGATGGGTTGTTAATTTATAGTGTCCAAGTCGAACAAACAATTTAGAATAACATGAATGAGCCCCATCATTTCATCCCAATTAGAACTCAAGTGCCTATATCCCATACATCATCTAGAGAGAATATTGTTTGAGTTAAATAATTTCTTGACGACCAGTTTAAGCTCAAAATGCTACCAAAATCTGCCCCATCTTTATTACTTTTAAAGGTTGTTTCAACTTGATATGCTGAGGCAAGGCACTGGAATTGTCATCTCAAGGCACAATAGAAGAAGCTTATGGCCATTTGAAAGCATTGTAAAAAGGAACACCACCTTAAAATTTACAACAAAAACAAGAATGGAAATAGGGTTAGATTTAGAAGGTTTAGAGTGCAAAAATTTAATGAAGCTTCTAGATTTTGAAGGATAGGCCTGCTTGCTCAGGATGCACAACCATAAGATTTGATGATGAAGAATTTGTTTTCTTCATAGTAGTGACAAGAACAATGCAGAACCCACATCTTCAGTGTTCAAGGCTCGTTAGTAATTGTTGACGTGGTTTTTGCGACTACACCAACACAGAATAAAGTTGCCAACGGCTACTCTATCCTCTCTTGAACAAAGTTTCCTGCATGCTAAGATTGCGAGATAGATCATACATTTAACTCCAAGGTTCCTTTAATGCGAATAGTCTCAGTTGGCTTGATGTGATTTTTGCTGGTATTTCAAGGGGACTTAACAATTGTTCGACAGTTGACAGCAGACAATGGACTAAGGGCTTTCATGAAATTCGAATGATTTGGCAAGTGAGCACAAGTTTCCTAATCTTAACCAGAAGTGAACTGAATTTAAAGAGTGTAGGGCCTAAGAAGTTTATATTCTCTAGGGGAGGCGTGGGACATGGCGATCAGATACTGGAGACTTCCGAAAAAGCTCGTTTGCGCCAGCAGGATAAAGCTTCAGCCCAGGCTAGTGCAATCTTCAGAAAGAGTGACTCAAGATGTTGGATCCGCGATCTAGCATGAAGACACACCATCACAGCGGCATGCCCAACATATAAAGCCTGTCCATTTAAGTTTCAAAGTTCGGTTGACCACCGAAGAGGCCGAACCCACCGTCCCGGCCGAGCCGCTAGTGGTATGTAGACGAAGCGCGAAGTCTTGTTCAAATCGAGCCTTTCCCACATTCCACAATTACCCTGAAATGCATGAAATGAAATCCTGCTACTTTTAAAATACTTCAAAGTGCTTTCATTGAATTGGAGGATGAAGAAGCCTCAGCAACTACTCATAACAAAGAAGAAATCACCATCAATGAAATTCTTTTATTATGAAAGCACATTTATGACAACTGTACAAAGTATCAAAGGGAAGACTTTCCTTTCTTTTCAATCTAACTATTTTACTTTCTACTCTGGCAATTTCTCTCACTCCTTCTACTGCTATTCCACAACTCTACGATCTAACTCTACTTCTAATGAGTACAAATGAGGGGGACTCCCCCTTTATATAGCTGACCAAGTCCAGTGGACGGTCCAAATTACAATCGGCTAGATGGCCCAGATTGTGCCACCTCATCCCTAAACAAGATTCACCCTAAAAACCGCCACCAAGAGGAGTGGGGTAATAAATGAGCCATAATATCCATCATCCTTCTAGAAGATTCCATCTTTGAAACGCGTTCACATTGGTCTTGATCTTCTTCTTGACGTTGTTCTTCAACTTCTTCTTTGTCACTTGAGTTATACTAAGTCTCAACACTTAGCCATTTTTCGCAACTTTTCTTTCTTCCTTCGAAGTTGAAATGTCATCTTGGATTACTTTCTTCATTATTTCAAGTCGTCACCGCTTGGTCTCGACGTTCCTCCTGCAAAACAAGCAAGGAGAAGAGTATTAGAACACTTCATAATATAAATTCAACCTACTTACCAGGATTCTCACGCTCTAACTTCCAAGCGTTCATCGCCTTCGCTAGCCAACTTTTTCCTTCTTCATGATTCTTCATGCCTTAGCCAAATTTCCAACCCACCTTGCATTTTGCCTGGGCATACTTCACTCTGACATTTCATCTAACTCAGGCTCGAGAAAAAAAAATCCTTTCATCAGGAATTTGATCAAAAATCATCTAGGTGATCACCTTCAAATTCATCCACCAAGGCAAATTTTATCTTGAAAACATGTTTTATTCCTTGTCTTAGAAAATTTTAAAATTTCCCTTAGGAAATTCATCAACCTGGTGCCCATTTAAAATCTTTACCTCAGAACCCTTGGCAAGTTGTGGAAGACCTTAAAATCCATTCCTCATTGATAATCTTCAATACCCAGAAGAAAATTTTCTTCAGAATTTGTCGAACCCATGGGTATACAACGAACGGGGTCATTTAAAATTTAAAATTTTGAACCTTGAAAAAAAATAATTCCTCATGAATTTTAATCCCGTTCTTCATCTCGGTGAACATCTCATGTTGCTCTGACTTGAAAATTCTAATTCATCCTGCAATGTTGGCGCTTTCTGACTTCATCTCCGGCAAATTTGCTCACGCCTTAGGAAAATTTTATCACTCAGAGTCTAGGCGTATTTTCTGAAGGAAGAAAATATTTGTGCCTTAGAAATTTTTTGAATCACTTAGCATTTTTGATAAATTTTCCCTCAGAAAATTTTATTCATTCTTCAATCCATCTTGCCAGTGGTGAAATTCTTTTTTAAACAATTCACTTGGAGCCCATCATACTTCAAACTTCCAACGCCTAGCATGTTTCATTTTTTTTTTTTATACCCTATGCCTTAGGCGCATTTGGCACTTCATGAGGAATATTCAGCCTTCCAGCGCCCTAAGTCACTTTATTTCATACTTCCATCATCCTAGGCGCATATCACACTTGAAGGGGAATATTCCACTTCACCACGCCTAGCATACTTTACTTTCCACTTACCACCTTACATACTTGGGCGCATTTTTGCATGTGTGAAGGATGAAGCATATTCAAATACCTTTGAACTTTCTCTTTGCATGGGCGCATTTGAGAGGGAAAGGAGAATAAAGCTTTTCCCAACGCCCAACATGTTTTGACTTGTTGACTCTTTGTAGCATGGGCGCATTTGAGCATGCATGAAGGATATAACTCTTGAGCTTCTTACCTTTTGTCTTCACATGCCTCTATTTGGGCGCATTCAAAGGGGGGAAGAGAAAGTCAACTTTTTTGTCCTCTTCTCAACATGCTTGGGCGCATTTTGGCATATGTAGTGGATGGAACTCCCAACGCCTAGCATGTGACCTTTCAACTTCCTTTCTTTTGTCCTTACATGCCCTCTTTTGGGCATATTTTGCATAGGGAGAAGGATGAACTACCAATGCCTTAGAAACTTTTTCAACAACAAGCTTGAGGTGGGCGTATTTCTTATGTGGTGGAGGATGAAATTTTTGTTGACCCCTTTTGACTTTCTCCTTGCATGGGCGCATTTGGCCATAGGAGGTGGATATTTCATACTTAGAAAATTTCTAACTTTAACCAGCTCTTCCTAGAGTGGGCGCATTTTGCCATGGCAGGAGGATTTTCTCAGACTTAGTAATTTTTTTATCACATGTTGGAGATGAAGGCGCATTTTTGGAGGTCTACAGGATGAGATCAACACTTAGAAAATTTCTTGATGCCTCTACCACCTTGGGCGCATTTCTTGGGTGTTGCAAGATGAAATTCATGCCTTAGCCATTTTTTTTCGTCTTCGCCGGTTTATCCATGCCCTGCTATAAATAGTAAGCCTTTTAATTCTTGCATCTCTGAAACTCAGAATGATTTGAAATTTTGAACGCTAGATCTTTACGACTTCATCAACCTGTTGACACTGCTATTTCGGGTCGGCCTGCTATTTTGAGCCCATTTCTAAAGGTGGTTTACTATAAATAGTAACTATTCGCTTTTGATACTTCCACATCTTCGTTTGATTTGAAATTCGAATGATACGCTCCTCACCACGTGACCTGCCTGTCGACATCGGCGCATGCTGCTGACTTGCTATTTTTAGCCAGTTTCTGAAATGACTTACTATAAATAGTAAGTGCTCCGTTTGCCCTCAAATTTTACCAGTGGATAGCCTGAAAGACGCTGATCGCGGTGGTATACACTGGTTTTCGAAAATTCTGACTTTTTACCCCTCTTTTTCAGGTCCCAAAGCTGGAAACCCTAATTTGTTCTTCATGTATATCAAATGATCTCCGTTTGTTTTTGTTTTTGTTGCATTGCGATCAGCTTGTGATTCTGAAGTGCTGGGAGGCGGCTGCCGGGATGCACCTGCTAAAAATAGCAAGTTCCTTAATGAGTGACCATCTTCGTTTGCATGTCACGTCACTGCGTAGGTCTCGAAAAACCCATAAGGAATATGCCGACATGCAAAGGAAACCCTGACATGCAAACCCTAAAAATAGCCTCGGAAGGTTGAACTCTGAAAGTCGTTATCTCATTTTGCATGTTATATTGTTGCGAAGATCTCTGAAAACCCAGAAGGAATCTCCAGACATGCGTTGAAAAACTCTGCATCTAAGCCTTGAAATTTGCTCCGGAAGCTGAACTGCTAAAAATAGAAATTTGTCTGTTTCAGCTCAAATTTTGCACGCGAGCAACTTGATGTGTTCTGAATGTAGTGTGACTGTCGAAATTTCAAAAAAAATGCTGAAAGATTGCCTGTAATTGCACACTTACTAAAAATAGTAAGTAGTCAAAATCTGATGAAATTTCAGTGGAAGTCTGCTGGAAGCAGACTGACCTCAACATTAAGCCTTATTTTCAATTTATTCACCCTGTTCGACCTCGGATTGACCAGAAGGATGGAAACCCTAATTTCAGACTTGGTCAAATCTTACGTTAAAGCTCACAGACGGGCACATCCCTCGAAAGGAAGACAACAGAAAGAGAGGGAGAGAGACAAAACCAAAGCCAAAAGACCAGAATGGAGCAAAAATTAGGGGTCCCCATCTTGAATGGGGCGATGTGTGGAAAGGTCACAACATCTGGCATCCCCACGGGAAAGTGTTGAAAAACACTTTAAGAATTGAACCTTGATTAATCTTCCTCAAACCATCATATAGAAAGGACACTCACTCAAAAGGGGAGAAGAATCCAATATTGGATCAGAACACTTTCATCCAAGACCTCGTGAGTGTGTGCATTTGTTCCATTTCTAAACCATCTTAACTTTCGGAATCGGTCGCAGCAAGTTATATAGAAATCTTAGCTTCAAAAGCATCCTGGACATTGCCTCGCTGCCAATCAGGCGTCCATAGCCCCGACGAGGTTGTCGCTACAATTCTCACGAATATTGCTCCACCGCCGACCAAGCGTCCATAGCCCCGGTGGAGTTACTCGTATGTTCCCAAAACCAATATTTCATAATATTTCTTTCATTTTTCATTTTCTTTCTTTTTGTTTTTCAGATATTTCTTTCAAGCACATTTTCTCTTTTCTTTTCTTTTGATTTCTCCGTCAATTCCTTAATTGGCTGGCAGGCAATGAAGCCTCCAATGGGTTCGAGAATTGTAGTGGCGTTGAAGCAAGATGTAAAATTTTCACCTGCCAAGACCTTTCCCAAGAAACCAAAATGACTCAGAATGGAGATAGGTAAGATATTTAAGGTCTTTAGACTCATGTGTTAAGACACAATAACGGGTTAACCTCCCGAGACGAGTTTAATCCAAACTGGATGATGACAAGGGGAAAACAACCTTAGTCTTTTTCAAAAATTTATGCAAATTCCAGTGGAAAGAAACCATGTTGTGAGAGTTAAAACCATCATCACCCTCTTCGCAACAGGGAGACCCTAATATCCTTGCCCATTCCAAACCAAAACCACTTGAGCAGACAACTCAAGGGAAGAACGCCAAACCAAAAACCCAAAGAGCAACAAATCAAAACCAAAACGAAACAAAACAGGAAAGCAAACGGGAAAGCAAACGAACGGGAAAGCAAACCTAATCTAACTATGTTACAAAGCAGGCTCTCTGAGAGAACCTAAGCTTGGAAATAATGCCTGAGGAATTTCCCATCGTTCGGCAATGGGATATCCCCTCCTGTTCGTGTTCGTAACTTAAATGCATCATCTCCCAGGATCTCAGAAGCTCGACCAGGGTCCAACCATGATTTGTCGATCCATCTGTTCATAACTCTTTGATGCCTAGTCAAACTTTCCAAAGCTTCATCTCTTTTTTCCTCCAATTGCATCAACTGAGACAGCCTTGTTTGAACCCGGTCTTCCCTCTCATTGACCTCTCCACATTCTTCTTTTAAAATGACTTGTTGGATCATCTTTGGGACTTGCTTCGAGGAGATCTTACTCATAGCACCTTTGTTCTCTGAACGGAAAGCATCGTGCATTCTACCTAAATTGGGTAGCGATAAGTCCTTGATGGAGGCATTTTCTGTTTCTTGTTTTACATCTTTTAACGTAGAATCTCCAAACATCCTTTCATTCTCATCCCTGCTTGAATCGTTTTCAATCCATACTTTGGTGGGGCAGGTGTATCTTCTAAAAGCTTTTCTTCTTTCGAGCTCTGCAACATGAGGACTTCTTTCTTAATGGGCCTATATGAACCCAAATCAGTTTCTACGAACAAAACATCACTATTTTCACCACATTCTATGATCATCAATCTGAGCCGTGGTGTACTTTCAATTTTTATCTGATTTGGAACTCCTCTCCAAGGAAGCCACATGTGGGAGAAGTCAGTCGCGATGTATCCATTTAGCTTCCTGGACCAATCTCTACTCAATAGCATGCCATAACCATCAGGTATATCCACAACTGATATGTCAATGCGACTTTGAATTCTGGGATCCGCTTCTAGCTGCATATGGATGCTATTCAATTCTCCTACAACTGGAACTTCAGTCTTATCCAGTTGAGTCACCTTCTTGTTGGTCTGGAGCGGAATTATACCTAATGCCTGACATACCTTCAAAGGCATGACATTACTTGATGCACCGGAATGGATCAAACAGTTATGCAATAACTTCCCAAAAATTTTGACTGAAACAAGAAATGGGGCTGGCTCATCCCTCCCCTGATAAAATACCACTGGCTTCTTCCTTTCATTTGCTGAAACACTTTCCTTTTCATCTTTTCTACTTGATTGAAATTGATTGTCTCGAACAACCTCTTTTGGATTCTGCATTTGCTCTTGTTTTTGCTTCTGCTCCGCAGGAATATTGAACCGAACTTTCTTTTTATCTTCAATCCATGGCTTTTCAGGAGCGTTTGAAGAACCTTGTACCATACCTACGAAGTTCTGAGGCTGTTGTGGAGCCTCCCAAGTGTCAAATGGCGCATGAGGCACCTCTTCTACCATATTCGTGTCCTACGTTGGACGAGACTGTGTGACAGCAGGAGGATTTCTTGGCGCACCGGTTGCTTCTTGGGACGTACTCCTCACAACGGGCGTTTCATACACACTTCCCAGAATTGTATCTCTGACCTCTGAAATCTTCATTAGCTCATGTGTGGGAGACTAACTTTCATCCTTTTGAATTCTTCTAGTACATAAGAGCCAAGTCTTTTCACGTCCTCTCTAGGAAGACTCTCCTTTGGTTTTTGCCCAGCTTGATGAATTGGCTGCTGAATGACTTGTTGTCCTCCCCCGCCTTGCGCTGCATTCTGCCACCTGTACTCTGGAGAATCTCTTGGTAAGCCTGGGTTGTTGCTCGCGTTGGGGTGCGGCGGAGTTGTAAAATTATTTGGAGGTACTGATGACGTCAGTGGCTCCTTTTGATGATAATTTCTCTGATACACCTTGGGAGCTTCACCTCTAGTAGTCTGAAGAGCTTGTACCTCCCTTCTTCCTTCTACCAAGACACTGTTGTTGAGAGGTGGAAAAACATAACCATCTCTGTGAAGAGAGTCTTCTGGTGATGCATATGTGGCGTGAACTTCTGACGGTACTTGAAACTCTGGCATCCCCACGGGAGCGTTTGCTGAAGCTGATGGAAATTGGTGATTAATTGATGGGGGTGTGTAACTCTGAGACTCAGGAAAGAAATTGCAAGCTTCTATTATCAATGCCTGATCATATCTGGGTGCTGGGACTAATTCATATCCCGTAATTGGAGGGTTATCTGTGGCCCCTGTATTCCTTGTTTCATTCTTGAGAATACCAGCCACAACTTGGAATTCGTGGCACTGAAGCTCAGAGTGCTGGTTTGTGTTATGTAACCTACACCATCCTAACGAGGCAGCTTCGGCCATATAAATTCTATCTGCAGGACGGTTTTCAGGAGGTGGCGGATTGTCCAATGGCGATGGGACACCTCCATTGTTGGGCCCTGTATTCCAGGACCTCTTCTGAAATCCTTGATTGTTATTTCTATACCCATGACTGTTTTCATGACTGTATCCTTGATGGGTATCCTGATGACTCTGAGGATTATTTTGATATCCTCGGTTAGCACCTTGGTGTGCCTGATAATTTCGTTGCATAGTGTGTTTGATTATTTTGACTTTTGAGGTAAGTCACCTCAGTTGACAGCCTCTTCACTTGTTCTATTGAATCCTTTATTTCATCTTTCTCCTCTTGAATTTTTACTGGTGGCGCCATGTTCTGGAGATAAACGGGTTGTGCGACTTGCGTCTGGGACAAAGGCATCCCAGGATGGAGAACTAATTGACTTGATGGTGCTTGAACTTGATAACCTGGCTGTGGAATTGCATTTAACGTCGGAACTTGTTGATTCAATGTTGAACAAAATGTTGGTACTTGATTGTTCACTGTGACTAAGCCAGTATATAGTGAGGGTCCAGTTATATTCTGTCCTAAACCCTGACTTACTTCAATAGCTTTAGCGTAAGATTGATTTATGTTTGCTGGAGTGGGGTGAGATCTCACGAACATTGCAGTCAAAGGATCAAGTGCCGAATAGTAGCTTTCTCGAGCATCAGCAACAACATAAGGAGTGCGTAACCTTGTGAGGGCCTTTTGGAACCTATTGTTGAATGCATGAATGGGCTCTTTGTCCTGTCTTCTCACTTCTGCAAATTGACGATAAAGCTCTACAGGGGTGGGTGGTATACCAAACTTTCCGATGAAGGCCTCCTTCATCTGGTCCCATGTTCTTATAGACCCCATTGGTAGGTGAATAAACCAAAAATGAGCCTCTTCTCCCAAATAATATGGAAATAGGCGGCAAGCCACATCTGCATACCCAATCTGCCTATTGTGTAAATGATCCTCGAACATTTTGATATGGTCTTCGGCCGTGCGGTTAACATCATTGACAATGAACTTGGTACAAAAATTTTCAGGATTCTTCGGCATCTCATGGTAATCAGTAAACTCAAGGGGAGACGGGTTGGTAACCAACCACGTAGCACTGTTTGGAGCTAGTTGACCTCCTGGTTGACCTCTTGGTTGAGCCATTGCTTGAACTGGCTGTCGCTGCTGATATACAATAACTTGGGCTGGCTGTTGTACAATAGCTTGAACTCGTTTCGGCTGAGCAAACCTCGAAGTACTAGGTGGAGTTCTAAATAAACTTGAAACTTCTTCTCCGCTTTCTTCGCTCGACTGAACTTCTTCGTTTGATAAAATTTCTTCACTTGACTTAGCCTCCTTACCTGAATGACTTTCTTTCTTCTTCCTTGATCTCGTAGGTAGCTCTAACTCCACAAAATCTTTGGATGAACTAGGAGTGGATCTCAAGATTCTTTTCAACTTGTCCGGGGAGAACGAACTAATACGATCCAGGATGTAGTTGCTTCTTCTATTGGCAACGCACGGGATTGTTCAATCCTGAGAGAACACCATTTTGACTTATGATAATTTTCTCCAATAGAACTTTTTGTACTTCAAACCCTTTCTACTTCGACACAACTGTATGCTGTAGCTGTAAGCCCTCCTTCTAGCGCCAATTATGTTGACGTGGTTTTTGCGACTACACCAACACAGAATAAAGTCGCCAACGGCTACTCTATCCTCTCTTGAACAAAGTTTCCTGCATGCTAAGATTGCGAGATATATCATACATTTAACTCCAAGGTTCCTTTAATGCGAATAGTCTCAGTTGGCTTGATGTGATTTTTGCTGGTATTTCAAGGGGACTTACACAATTGTTCGACAGTTGACAGCAGACAGCGGACTAAGGGCTTTCATGTAACTCGAATGATTTGGCAAGTGAGCACAAGTTTCCTAATTCTAACCAGAAATTAACTGAAATTTAAAAGAGTGTAGGGCCTAAGAAATTTATGTTCTACTCTAGGGTGTAGGACATGGCGATCAATTCTTACAGACTTCAACCAAGCTCCGTTTTGCCTCACTTCGGACAGCTTCCGCGGAACTAGTGCAATCTTCAGAGGAGTGACTCAAGATGTTCAGATCACGATCTAGCATGAAGACACCATCACAACGACGCATGCCAACATATAAACCATAATTGAAGTTAAGTTTCACAAAGTTCTAGTTGACCACGCAGGGTGAACCCACCGTCAACGAGCCCGCTAGTGGTATGGACGAACGAAGTCTTGTTCAAATCGAGCACCACATTCCACAATTACTAAGTACTTGCATGAAATGAAATCTACTTTACTTTAAGCTACTTCAAGATGCTACGTGAATTGGAAGGATGAAGATGTAATGTCCCCTTCTCATCAGTGATTAGCCTTGCAGTTCATTAGTCTATTCCGGAACCCGTAGACTGGAATGAGGTGAAATTAGGGTTTCTTGGCTTGGAATTTGTGGCATTTCATGTTATTTACTATTTATAGTAAATACTAGTTTTTGGCAGTTGCAGTTGTCTATTCTCAGTCCTTCCCAGCTGGAGCAGTTGTTATTCTGGCTTGGTCTTCAGAAAGCTTTATTTGGTGAAAAGTATTTAATTAAAGGCATTATGTTTTAATTCACTGTTGACCCCCCCTTGGCCTAAGGAGATAACTTATGTTGTTTTTAAAATGGGGCCATGAAGGGTACGCCTTCATTATAAGATTATTTATTCTTTATTGAAATATTCATCAGCTTGAAATTGGACGCCACTTTTTGAAGAATTAATATTTTTGAAAATTGAAAAAGAATTTCAAGAGCTGTCTGTTGGCGTTTCTCATGGAAGGTGAAGAGTTTCTCAGTTTTCTATAAAATGAAGTCTTTTCTCCAGCTTTTGGTATCAACTGTTTATCATACTGTTATGCTGTCAAAATGACAATGGACATTTTGCTGTTGCTTCGAGGATGCTACCTCCTAGCCCTTTCATCCAATTTCGTGTTTGCAATATAACACCTAGTTGGCTACATTGCTGCTTCTCAACATCAGACTAGCAGATTGAGCATCAAGATTGAAGAATTTCTGGAGTAATTTCACAGTTTTGGTTTCCTATTTCATCTACAGCTGAAGCTGATTTTTGTTCATATCTTTTGGAGTGATTTTAATTTTGTTCTGGGTACTTTGGCAAATCATTTGTTGACTCAAGGCGCCACCTTCCACAAAAAATTGGAATTTAATTCCAAACTTCTGATTTTATCTTGCAAAGTCGATTTTCCAAGGAGGCCGTACCATTTGGATAAGCATTGGAATTCGTGCCAAATAATCTGGAGTCTTTGGTGGCGGTTTATGGATTGCATCTTGGGCGCCAAATCTCTAGGGAGCATTTGCAACTTATTTCTCGTCATTCGGAGGTAAATTGACCAACTTATGAGCATTTCATGAATTCACAGTTTGCTGGTTGAATTTCCAGAATTCTGATTTTTATATCAGACTGTTACAGTTTCCAGTTTTTGGTCTTATACTTCAGTATTTGAGTGTTATATCATTGTAAAAGTTCATACTTCATGTCTAAGGTTCATTTCCTATCATTGTAATTTGTAATCTGCAGAGTATAATTTTGTAAAGGTTGAGATTAAGCATTACTAATCCAACCAATTTTCAGTTTTGCAATTACTTATTATTTTATCATTAAATTACCCCTGGAAGGTTTACCGCCAGTGTGGATAATCTGTTTTGTAACTCTCTTATACCCACTTTCTTAGTGGAGAATCCCCACGGCTCTGTGGATGCCCACCGCAGCGGATGAATTGTTCTTAATTGTAATTTTTCCTCCCACTGTTTGGTGGTAGTGTGGAAATGTTCTTTATGGCTGGTTATCCGCCTATCAGTTTATAATTTCAAATTTCAACACTTCGTCATATGTTAGCACCTCGCCCTCAATGGGATCTTGAGTGCACATTCTTGACGTTGAGTAGTTTTCATTTCAAGTTTAGATTTCAGTTTGATGCTAACGCTAATACAGTTAACTATTGCTGGTTATGTTGTGTAATTCCTTTGAAAAAAATTGGTTAGCATATTTCAGAAGAAGCCTCAACAACTACTCATAACAAAGAAGAAATCACCATCAATGAAAATTATTTTATTATGAAAGCATTCATGACAACTTCTTACAAAGTATCCAAAGGGAAGACTTTTCTTCCTTTTCAATCTAACTATTTTACTTTCTACTCTAGCAATTTCTCTCTACTCCTTCTCTGCTATTCTAACTCTGATCTAATTCTAATTTCTAATGAGGTACAAATGAGGGGGACTCCCCCTTTTATAGCTGGCCAAGTCCAACGGACGGCTCAGATTACAATCGGCTGGATGGCCCAGATTGTGCCACCTCAGCCCTAAACAAGATTTGCCCTAAAAACCGCCACCAAGAGGAGTGGGGTAATAAATGAGCCATTAATCTCCATCATCCTTCTAGAAGATTCCAGCCCTGAAATGCGTTCACACTGCTTTTGATCTTCTTCTTGACGTTGTTCTTCAACTTCTTCTTTGTCACTTGAGCTATACTAAGTCTCAACACTTAGCCATTTTTCGCAACTTTTCTTTCTTCCTTCGAAGTTGAAATGTCATCTTGGATTACTTTCTTCATTCTTTCAAGTCGTCACCACTTGGTCTCGATGCTCCTCCTGCAAAACAAGCAAGGAGAAGAGTATTAGAACACTTCATAATATAAATTCAACCTACTTACCAGGATTCTCACGCTCTAACTTCCAAGCGTTCATCGCCTTCGCTAGCCAACTTTTTCCTTCTTCATGATTCTTCATGCCTTAGCCAAATTTCCAACCCACCTTGCATTCTGCCTGGGCATACTTCACTCTGACATTTCATCTAACTCAGGCTCGAGAAAAAAAAATCCTTTCATCAGGAATTTGATCAAAAATCATCTAGGCGATCACCTTCAAATTCATCCACCAAGGCAAATTTTATCTTGAAAACACGTTTTATTCCTTGTCTTAGAAAATTTTAAAATTTCCCTTAGGAAATTCATCAACCTGGTGCCCATTTAAAATCTTTACCTCAGAACCCTTGGCAAGCTATGGAAGACCTTAAAATCCATTCCTCATCGATAATCTTCAATACCCAGAAAATTTTCTTCAGAATTTGTCGAACTCATGGGTATACAACGAATGGGTTCATTTAAAATTTAAAATTTTGAACCTTGAAAAAAAAAATTCCTCATGAATTTTAATCCCGTTCTTCATCTCGGTGAACATCTCATGTTGCTCTAACTTGAAAATTCTAATTCATCCTGCAATGTTGGCGCTTTCTGACTTCATCTCCGGCAAATTTGCTCACGCCTTAGGAAAATTTTATCACTCAGAGTCTAGGCGTATTTTCTGAAGGAAGAAAATATTTGTGCCTTACAAATTTTTTGAATCACTTAGCATTTTTGAAAAATTTTCCCTTAGAAATTTTTTTTCATTCTTCAATCCATATTGCCAATGGTGAAATTTTTTTTTAAACAATTCACTTGGAGCCCATCATACTTCAAACTTCCAACGCCTAGCATGTTTCATTTTTTTTTTTTATACCCTATGCCTTAGGCGCATTTGGCACTTCATGAGGAATATTCAACCTTCAACGCCTAAGTCACTTTATTTCATACTTCCATCATCCTAGGCGCATATCACACTTGAAGGGGAATATTCCACTTCACCACGCCTAGCATACTTTACTTTCCACTTACCACCTTACATACTTGGGCGCATTTTTGCATGTGTGAAGGATGAAGCATATTCAAATACCTTTGAACTTTCTCTTTGCATGGGCGCATTTGAGAGGGAAAGGAGAATAAAGCTTTTCCCAACGCCCAACATGTTTTGACTTGTTGACTCTTTGTAGCATGGGCGCATTTGAGCATGCATGAAGGATATAACTCTTGAGCTTCTTACCTTTTGTCTTCACATGCCTCTATTTGGGCGCATTCAAAGGGGGGAAGAGAAAGTCAACTTT
>VDFB02351517.1:0-14862 GCA_007258455.2 Sequoia sempervirens
GAATACAAGAGGGTGAATGATGACTTCATTGCACACATCATTAGATTCTTGGGAGGAGACTTTGAGAGAAGGGTGTCACATAGTGCCAAGGCCTTCATCCTATGGTTTGGGTATCTGTTCATATAGTTCCCAAAGTTTACATATATCAGAACTAAAGAATTCTCAGGTAGACCATATCGGCTTCCGCGTTATCCCAATGATCGCATGATCTTGTTGGAGGTCTCTTGGAAATTGAAAAATTCCCACATTGTTAAGTGACAAACATAGAGCTGGGATTCTATATCCCCTAACTTTTGGGCAAGGAATGTATTCCTATCCTGCTGCCCAATGCACAAAGTATTCAAAAAAATAATTGATGGAATACCACTTGGACCTCCACACCCACCAAGGAAGAATGGACCCTTATGGAAAGTTGAAGAAATGGGTTGTAAGACAATATGCCCATAGACCTCAAGTCGAAGAATTCTAGGCTAACTGTGTAGATGACAAAGAAGTGCGAATGAGGCACTACACGAGTATGACAACCCAGTTCGCAAGGTCAGTGAACCTATTCCCTGTACCCGACCAAATAGTGGAGGAGGACAATAATATTATTGATAACAGATTCAGTGTTGTGGCCAACTTGCCTCTACCAGTGATAGATTGGAGTGAAGAAGAGGTCACTTACCTTGATATATTAGCATGACCCATTGAGAACAAAACAAGGCAATGGATAGATGCCCAAATTGCCCAATTAAAAATATAGGGCACTGAATTGACATATGGTGAGCTCGAGGACGAGCTTGAAAGTGAAATAGACAGTGGAGCAGTTGCCCCCACCACATCAAAAGAAGCTCCTAATTCCCCACCGATGACAAGGTAAACGAAAAAGGAAGGATGTGACTGAGTGTAGTCCTAAGCATAAGGTATATTCTAGGAAGACCGTGGAGGGAGAATCATCTAAGAAAGTGAAGAAGATAGGGGGATTCATGAGTGAAATTCCTACCATAGAGGACCCCCAACATGAAGGAGAAGAAGAAATTGAGCAGCCACACTCATCACCTGTTGCTTCCATTTCCACTGCCATTGCTACCGTTGCCACTCCTCCACCAACCATCTCTCAGGCACTTCCTGTCTCATCTTCGCCTGTCGTGGATATCTCAGTGCACCTTGCCCCCACCCCACCAATGACTACGATAATGATTCTTGACTCCTCTTCCACCACTACGTCCCTTCTTTCATCCTCTTCACTCCCTCCTCCACTACCCACTCTCTTTGCTCCATTTCCTGTAGTGACCACTATTACTATGCTGCCTCTCACTGTGCCACATGCTTTCGTGGCATATATGCAAGACATACCCACTAATTTTTTTGGGGTAATCCTTGACCCCAAGGTCCAAGCTTGGATGGCCCAAATTGTTGTTGCCTTACCTCTTCCTCCGCCACCCACAGAGCCACCAAAAATTGAAGACACTATGCGAATATTAGAGGAAATGGAGAGGCGACATAAGGAGCAACAAGAAGAAGCCGCAAAAATCATTGCTGACAAGCATGGAGATTCTGATAGAGATGGTTACTTTGAACACCTCGAGGGTGGGCGAAGCATAAATTTGGATAAAGTGGCATCTGACGCAGAAGGGCCACATTCTTTGGAAGGAGACATTGAGGCTCTTAATGAGCGGTATATGATAGAGACATTGGAACAAGAATTGGAAGAAGAATTGCCACAATAGTCCAAGGATGTAAATGAAGGGGCCGATCTTGAAGGACATTCCTTTGAAGGAAAGACTGCTATAGATATAGATGTGGAGATCCATGAGGAGCCTCCATCAATTGGCCAAGAGAAGGGCCTGATTCAAGAGAAAGAAGCACCTACTGAAAAGGAGGAAGGAAAAGAAAAGGAAAAGGAAGAAAACAATATGTTAAGAAAGAGCCCCGAACTTGAGCATCATGCTGAGCTCAGACATGCATCAGAGAAGCTTCCCCAAGCATAAGACATTGCTAAGGAAAATATAATTTCCATCGAGTCAGACCAAGGGAAGACAATGCAAATAGAAGACTTAGATGAATGAGAAAGGATTGATCAAGAAGCTTCTGGCAATGAAGAGGAACGACCCATTAGGGGAAATTTACATAAAAAAATGGGTCTCCTAAGGATGACATCATCAACTTTTTGAGTTATCAAAAATCAATTAAAAGATGACATCAACCGTTACAGTGACATCATCCAAAATAAAAATAAAAATATTTATTCTATAAAATAAAACTTTCTAAAATACTATGAATTAACTCATGATGATTAATTTAACTCTACATATCCTATTCTATCTCATTCATCTTTCTAAATATAAAATATTCTTTTTGTTTTTTGGATTTATATTCTTAAGTTCTATTAGAGAAATTATTATGTTTTTTAAAAAATATTTTCATTCTTAAAACAAAAAAAAATATAAAAAACATTTCAAAAATATTTTAACAAAACTTTTCTTAAAAATATTTTAAATATTTGGAATGAAATTAATTTGTAATAAAATTCATCTATGCTTCTTATTTTATAAAATTATTTTTATGAAACAAATTCAGCCCATTTTTCATTTTTCATTTGTTTTTGCAGGTTCAAGCATCATAAAAATTGGCTTAAAGGGAACATATCAAAGTGAGGTGATCTGTTCTTTGTTTTTCTAGCACAAAAACTAAAAAATATGTTTGCTGCAATTTCATTAAAAAAAATTGAAATATGTTTGCTGCAATTTCATTAAGCAAAAAAAACCAAAACCCCATTATTGTCTTTTATAAAATATGCCAAAATCTATTTCAATGCAACACATTTACATTGCCTCTTTCCTTCAATTTTTTTTACACGGTCTTTAGATAAATGGGTTTTTTTCTTTAGAGTGAATGTTTGAAACCCTAATGAAATATATACTAGACAAAATTTTTTTATTGGAGATCATTGGGAAACATGACATCATATGTTACTGTTGTTGGTGCCCTGCTAGAGATTCATATGAAATGTAGAAGCATAGATAAGGCATGTGAACAAGTTTACAAAATGTCTCAAAGGAATGTGGCGTCATGGAATACCATGATTGTAGGATATGTTCACTTTACAACTTTGAAGCAAATGCAAGTGGCGGTTGTAATGTCAAATTCCATAACCTTTGCCAACATCCTCCTTGCTTGTGCCAAAGTGGGAGCTTTGGATTTTTGTAAGATGTAATTGCAAGTCACTTATGATCACCACAACCTTCACAAGAATTTATGCACAAAATTCACTAAAGAAGAATTTATGGAGAAATTCTCTCTTGAATGCTTTTAATTTGTGAGTAGTTTTCCTTCAAATTGATATTGTGTGGATAAGATTTGAAGTTCCTTGTAGTTTTCTATGGCATTAACCAAATTAGATGAAATTTGTAAGGTGCAAATCCATTTTAAAGAGCTTCGAGTACATGAACATGTCACCAATGCAATAAGTTCAATTTTCCAGCATGCTCCAACAGTTTGACAAATTCACATTTAAACCTTGATGGGAAGAAACTAGATGCATGACATGCAGTCACTGGCTAGCAATGAAACTTCATATGATCATTTTCTAATTGACTACCCTATGCCCACTGTTAGATCTGCATCCTATACTTTCCTACCATCCGGTCAAGTTTAAGTAGCATGGTTCCTATTTTCTAATTTTGGACTAGCCTTCGGTTTAAAGTTGATGGTCTAGCACCTTTGTGCATTTGCTTGAAATTTTTTAAAACCTTTTCAACAAATCCATTTTGTGCATATCATGTTGCAAGAGGACACATCTGTTTGAGGCATTATGTCAAATAGTTCACGTGCCTTGTCTATGACTCCACATTTTGCATGCATGTCTAGGGCAGATGCAACTATAGCATACAAAAATCCCCCTTCCTTCATCCCCTGATAAATTCCCATATGTCCATACCCTGTTCCAAAGTTTTCATTTTGACAGACATAGGCAGGATGTTGCAATGCATTTTAAATTTTTTATATACCTTCCAATTTTATAAAGCTTTCTAGGCAACTTGAGCTCTAGGACAAAACCAAAAGAGATGATGGCTAAATCTTTTTGGATGCCTACAAAAAGGGTAACAATGGTTAGAGACTCCCAAATGAACTAATCTGGAAGCAATATAATCTTCCCTCCCACTCCAATCCAAGCCCTCAACAACAGGAGGTTTGAAGACATTAACTCTAAGTGATATTCAATTCCAACTATTCTTATACATCTAGTTAGGTCAATTTTCGTGAGTAAAAATATGAGAAATATTTACCACTTTTTTGGTGTGGATGAAATGTAAAATTACTATTGATTGTTTAACCGTTGAACAAAATAATGTTTATGTAGAATGTTTAGTTCTTGGAGTGGTGGACAATTATTTCCATTTTCATTTTAATTTATCAAAGTTTTGAACAACAATAAAATTGATATCATGGTATGCTTACATTTTAGCAAAGAACCCAAGTGCCTGATACATTAAAAAAACTTTAAAAGCCTGCCCCCAACATTTGTTCATTAGATTTCTTATAATTTTATCCATCATATATCAATTTTTGGATGGCTTAATAATACAATTAGGTAATTTCCAAATGAAATTAAAGAATGCACAAGCCATGACATTAAAAAACATTCATTATGTATTTATAATCATCTAAATCTATACAATTTTCATGTCCAATAAATATGCCTCCTTGCAAGCAAGAGAAGAATACATTCACCCACAATACAATATAAAGCAATAGGACTGGGAATGAC
The DNA here is from genome assembly GCA_007258455.2 of Sequoia sempervirens. Classification (NCBI taxonomy): domain Eukaryota; kingdom Viridiplantae; phylum Streptophyta; class Pinopsida; order Cupressales; family Cupressaceae; genus Sequoia; species Sequoia sempervirens. The sequence continues at coordinate 4,754 of VDFB02351517.1, forward strand.
ACCCCAATTCATAGCATACAGGTTTAGTTTTCTAATCTCGGAATGGATTGGATGCTGGTTAATACTTGATTGTGTCAAATATTGGAGAGGCTATTTCATTTTACCTTTCAAAATATTGAATAGAATAGTAGTCATATATTAATGAACATAGAATAAAATTAAATTGTAGTAAGAACAATAGTCAGATATTTGGAATGAAATTAATTTGTAATAAAATTCATCTGTGTTTCTTATTTTATAAAATTATTTTTATGAAACAAATTCAGTCAATTTTTCATTTTTCATTTGTTTTTGCAAGTTCAAGCATCATAAAAATTGGCTTAAAGGGAGCATATCAAATCACAATATTTGAGGTGAGGTGATCACTTGTTTGTTTCCAACAAAAAAACTAAAAAATATGTTTGCTGCAATTTCATTTAAAAAAAATCGAAATATGTTTGCTACAATTTCATTAAGCAAAAAAAACCAAAACCCCATTATTGTCTTTTATAAAAAAATTCCAAAATCTATTTCAATGCAACATATTTACATTGCCTCTTTCCTTCAATTTTTTTTACACAGTCTTTATATAAATGGGTTTTTTTCTTCTTTCGAGTGAACTAATCTAGAAGCAATATAATCTTCCCTCCTACTCCAATCCAAGCCCTCAACAATAGAAGGTTTGAAGACATTAACTCTAAGTGATATTCAATTCCAACTATTCTTAAACATCATCTAGTTAGGTCAATTTTGGCCAATAAAAATATGAGAAATATTTACCACTTTTTGGTGTGGATGAAATGTAAAATTACTATTGATTGTTTAACCATTGAACAAAATAATGTTTATGTAAAGTGTTTAGTTCTTGTACTGGGGGACAATTATTTCCATTTTCATTTTAATTTATCAAAGTTTTGAACAACAAAAAAAATTGATATCATGGTATTCTTACATTTCAACAAAGAACCCAAGTGCATGATACATTGAAAAAACTTTAAAAGCCTATCCCCAATATTTGTTCATTAGATTTCTTATAATTTTATCCATCATATATCAATTTCTAGATGGCTTAATAATATAATTAGGTAATTTCCAAACGAAATTAAAGAATGCACAAGCCATGACATTTAAAAAACAATCATTATGTATTTATAATCATCTAAATCTATACAATTTTATTAAATCTATACACTTTTCATGTCCAATAAATATACCATATACTGAATGCTTCCCTATAAGCAAGAGAAGCATACAGTCACCCACAATATAATATAAAGCAATAGGACTCGAAATGGCACCCCAATTCATAGCATACAGGGTTAATTTTCTAATCCTAGAATGGATTGGATGTTGGTTAATACTTGATTGTGTCAAATATTGGAGAGGCTATTGCATTTTGCCTTTCAAAATATTGAACATAATAGTAGTTAGATATTAATGAACATTGAATAAAAGTCAAAACCCTCCAAAAATATTAGAGGTTTTAAAGATAATTCTGTATCATGCCCCTTTACCTATATTGTTGGAGATTATTTATACGAATCATATCCCAGGTTGCTTAACCTTGCAGGTCTATTGCAGATTGCAGGTGACATTTCGCAAGGATAAGTGTGGTAACCAATGATTGCGCTACCATTTTTGGCCATACGTCCATACCTTGTTCCAAAGTTTTCATTTTGACAGAGAGAGGCAGGATGTTGTAATAGGTTTTAAATTTGCTATATACCTACTAATTTTATTTGTTTGAAAGTTTGGAAATCACTACATTTCTTTTAGGCATTTTTTCAAACACTTCCCTACCTTGTCTATGATGCTGAAAAATATTATGGAATAACCTTTTCAACAAATCCATTTTGTGCATATCATGCAATCATTGTAGTCGAAGATTGATCATCAAAGGCAAGCCCAATGTTGTATGGAGACAATATGCCCAAGCTCTTTACTTATTGGACAATTGGTGTTCAATGGAAATGTATTACTATTGTTGTGGAAGCTTTTTACAAGAACATGAGATTGTGTAGTATTGACGAGATTGATAAAATATTAAAATTTAAGAATTTGTAACTAGAGTAAGCTTATGAAATAACTTGCACAATATAAGAATATGATATGAAATATGCTGCAAATACTTGATAATAATTGAGAATAACAAGCCACTTCGAGGGGGAAAACCTCCAAATATCTCTAATGAGAACACACTTCACAACTTGATGATGAGATAAGACTCACAACCTCCTATATATACCTATTTATGCCTAGGATATCACCTAGGCCAACTTAGACACACCTATATAAGTCTTAGGCCAATACTAAAACAACCTAAATAACAATTATATAATGATAATATGACTTAATGAAGTTAAGATAGCCACAAACTGACTATACATATGATGTACACTAATATTAAGGGCGTAGCATGCCCCCCTCCTTTGAAGAAGCATTGTCCTCAATGCTAATCAAGTTTGGATTCTTTTGAATGAACTCGTCATCCTCCCATGTGGCATCTTCAACTGGTAAATTATTCCATTGGATGAGATACTCAGTGAGTTATATTCCTCAGCTTCTTCGTGCGTGTTTGTCGTCTGGTTCCAAGGCAAGTTCTTCCTTCTTCCTTCAGGCCTGCAGGTAGTGTTGTTTGAGTTGGAATATGTGATTACCTTCTTAGATGGGAAACATGAAAACTAGGTCCATCTTTGGTGGCAGAAACTGTAGCTTAATGAGCAAGCAGTCACAGATATTTTTGCATGATTTGGTATGGACCATAGTACCTTTGATTAACTTATTACTCTTTTGCTTTAGTGAGATTTTCTTATAGAACAATCCAAGAGAGACCAATCCCAACTACGACTATGCTATATATTTGTTGGTGCCTATTGCACTTCCATTCAATTTTGTACCATGGCTAAATTCTCCTTGAGTCCTGAAAGTACTTGTTTTTGATGAAGCAAGTGGTATTCTACTACCTAAACTCTTGGGGACACCTTTATTGATGATGTGATGGAAGGATGATGATATCCATAAAGAGATTACCAAATGGAACCATTTTGATAAGCTATGAAAGTGTTATACCACCATTGCATGTAGAGTATGGTAAAGCCAATCTATACCCATTGGGCTGCTTTTTTGTAGAGGTAGAACAGCGTAGATATCAACCCCAAACACTTATTAACAACCTCGGTTTTCCCATCCGTTAGAGGTGTTGGTATGAGAGAATATGATGATTGGGTACCCAAACATGAATAAATCTTTCAAAGTGACTAATTGAGAGATGAGATCATGATTCACTAACAATAAAACAGTGTACCATGCCCAGCTTTTAGGATATTCTCCAAGATCTTTATACTTGCTATGAGATGTAAATGAAAATACAATGATAGAAATGTGCATATTGGTAGAGGCTGATCCAACTACTACCAGCTGAAGTGACGACACCCAGCCTTCAGATTTGGGAAGCCAGTGAAAGGTTTCATGGATTCCCCTCACCCCAAGCCTTTTGGCTAGGAATAGATAAGGGTTGCAGGAGACCTGGTGTCTTAATTTTCTCCCCTTTATTCCTTTGACAAACCAAACATTCAACCAAATAAATTTGAACATCACCTTTTAGCCCTTCCCAAAAAAAATCTTGCTTGTCTCGATGATATATCTTCAAAAAGCTTGAATGACCACAAAACTAGAGACTCATGCAACTACGTATTTTAAGGTTAGATTCTTGCGAGAGATATACTTTATACCAAAAGGTATCCTTTTCAACAAAACTTTCTCGAACTACTCTGATCACTTTTAATTTGATGATGAGATTACTTATCCCACAGCTTATCATTGCCATCTTGCTTTGGCTATCACCCAATTTAGCATAATGTGAAAGGGCACACAATAAAACTACATCTCTCATCCTTCCTTGAAATTGCATACTGCTACAATATTTTTCTTTCCCTTTCTTACTTGCCAAATCTCAAGGAGATCGCCATCTATAACGTCTTAGTATTACATTTTTGTTGCTCTTGAGGAGAGATAGTCTTTCTCAAGAAATAGTTTGAACCATATTGATCTGTCCAAACTGCCAAAGTTTCTACCCAATAGATAAGGCCTCCATTGTTTAACTGCATGAAGGATTGCTAGCATTTCCTTCTCATAAATAGGTTTTAGCTAATTCTTACCCTTTAATTGACGACTCTCAAAAGCAATTGGTCGACCTTCTTGCATGAGCATTGCTCCTATCCCATTTCCATAAGCATCACATTCCATAATGAATTCCTTGGTGAAGTCAGGAGTTGCAAGCACTGGAGTTGTACACATAGCCTCCTTCAATCTCTCAAATGTTGTATTAGTAGACTCGTTCCAATGAAATGAATCCTTCTTCAATAGAGTGGTGAGAGGTGTTGCTATATGACCATAATTCTTCACAAATATTCTATAGTACTCTGTCAATCCCAAGAAACCCCTTAGTTTCTTTATGGTTTTTTGAACAGGCCATTCCATGATAGCCTTAATTTTGTTAGGGTCCACCTTTACTCCATGTGAAACTATGTGTCCCAAATACTCCACCTCCTTAAGACCAAAAGCACACTTGGATGGCTTAGCATAGAGTTGATGATCTTCAAGTATTTGTAATGATTGATCCACATGTTGCAAATGTTCTTCCCAAGTCTTGCTATAAATCAATATATCATCAAAGAATACTAACACAAACTTTCTCCGGACACTGCCGTGGAATTCCATCCGGCTTTCTCAGGCTTCCCAAGCTCACATTACCACTTGTTATAGAATACTTGCACAATACTCAAGAATATGATTATGGAATATCGCAAATGCCTTGTGTGTGAGATAACAGAAGCCAGCCATGGGGAAGGCCACTCCAAATATCTCTAGTAGGAACACACTTCACAACAGTGATGGGAAATGGGGCTCCACGACCTCCATGCCAACCTATTTTACATGCCTGGGATATCACTAGGCTGACTTAGTTCACCCTATATCATCATAGTCGGCCAGCCCTAAACAACTAAATAACAATATACTAATGATAATATGACTTAATAGAGAGTAAAGATAGCCACAAGCTGACTATTCATAACCCGTTGTACACTAATATTAAGGGCGTAGCAAACTTCAACTTCTCTTCTCTTATTTTAAGATTTTTTATTTTATTTATTTAATTGTGTTTTCTTAATTCAAATGTTTAGGAATAAACAGTGCTTAGAAGACCTTCAAGAGAGTTGAAATCCATTGTGGTTTACAACATAAAAGATGATGATGGAAATTGGATTCCAATGACCTTATCTATCAACTCCATGGTTACGATGAGGCCTTTACATATTGGAAAACGTAAGGTTAAAAAAAAACATTCTTTTGATGTCAAATACCATTGGAAAGGAATGATCAAAGAGTTCAAAAAAAGTCCAGGTGGTAAAAGGGTATTAGAGGTTAAAATTGCACATGTTTATGACAAGAAAGAGATGTTGAAAGAATCAATTGCAGAAAAAATAGACTTCTTTCAATTTGGATCTAATTGTGAGTAAGAAATATTTTTCTACTGAAGTGAGAATGCTTTATAAATTTTTTATTTTAGTGCAATTTCATTTTTTATATTAAACAAATTTTTAACTACTAATGAACATTTCATTCTTATAGGCTTGTATATTTCGAATTGGGAGGAGTGGGAACCTATTGAATCAATTACAAGCACCTTCCAAGCTATTCATTTTGAAGTTGGAGAAATTATTTATGCTGGAAAGGACTCCACACGGTTGATCAAACAAGGGACGTGGTTTTATAAATATACATATATCCTTCGAAGAGCTGGTGCAACATATGGAAAACTTGAAGAGATTCAATTACCAATGCTTAATTCACTTGGATGGCCAAATATAGATCCTTCAAACATAGATTCTTACTACTACAAGAATTTTGAAGAGGTGCAAGCAAGTACAAAGTTAAAAGGAGGAAATCATGTCCACATTAGTGTATTCATGCCAATCAACATTTTCTATCATATGTTCAAAACTGAATCATCTATTCAGAGAACTAGAAAAACATATAGTATTCAATCACCTTCAGATAGATTTCTCAAGTCTTTATTTTGTTTTGAGTGGGACAAAAGAGTACACTATGAAAATGGAGTGGAAATATAATGTAGATTGTCTCATGACAATTTCCTTCAGGTAAATATTTGTGTTTATTTTTTTGCAATTCTATTACTTATGATGTTTTATAGTTTCTATATAAAAATATTTACATAGTTTAATATATTACTCAACCATTGGATTTCAAGACAAATTTTATACATGAGATTCCAATTTCGAAGGCGGAGACATGTTCACCAATTGGAACAATGGACATGGATTCCAAATGACCAAGATGAAAATGATGGAACCCATTCTCCAAAAGTATCATTTGATATTTTGATGAATAAAATTCCTTTTAGATCTTTATCAATGGAAGAAAATTGGACATTGTTTGAAATAAGAAAATATTTGGAAATGGATGAAATAGCGATTTCATATTTTTGTATAATGGAAATAAGGTAGATTGGTTTTTTATCATTATATATCTGGTTTTCTCATTATTTTATGTCTTCATTGTGATGTATATGAATATAAGTTTTCTTAAAGTTGAAGCACAAGGAACTAAAATCGTTATTTTCTTCTAAATTTTTAGGTTGGCAAGCATCAAGAAAATATTATTCTTTGCAAGGATTTTCTTCCTCCTGCAACATTAGAAATCAAAGAAAATTAAGAATAATTTCATGAAAGATTCACTATTAGACTTTTTAAATTTCTTTCTAGGATTTGAGTATTTCATAGTTTTAGCCTTATCAAGTCAAAGCGTTCACTAATCATTATTCCAATGTAAATGAATTGATTTGTACATGCGATGTAAAGCATCCAATATTTATATAATGCTATGTAATTATACATTTATTTCCTTATAATATAATATCATGGTTTTTCTTCATCATTTCTCAATAAGCAAGATTGAATTTTGTTGTCATTATATTTACTATGGTTATATTGAACTTTAAAATCCTTTATGAATTTGGAATTTACAAATTCCTCTTTCTTAAGCACATTTTTCATAGCATCATGCATAAGTTTAAATTGGTCTTTTGAGTGGTAATCACACTAATTAGAATCACCTAAGCATGTGGGGAGATCTTTAAAGTAACATGTGTGACTAGGATAGGTGCCTAGACAGGGTTATGAGTTGTTTAAGTGACAAATTTGCAAGGAGGAGGTTCCTAGGTTCAAATGAATGAGTTTGTAGTGATAAACACAACTGAAATTGACACTTGACAAGTAGCAGTCAACAACAACAACCAGTCTGTGTGCCTAGGGTAGATTTTGGCATGTTTCAACAACAACATTTCAATTTTTCATAATGACAATATTACAATCACCTATATCAACAGCTTTCCCAATGAAATGAGGGCAATTTATGCACTTTAGCATGCTTCATTTTTCAAGTGTAAATTAGTAGTGGTCATAGACTCACAATCAGAATAATGAGGAATGGAGGGTGTTTTCAACACAAATCTCATATTTTTTATGGAGTGTTTCAGCTAGGGTTTGGTTGACACAAAAATTTGTATTTTAAAAACTGATGCAATTACTTAAGGTTTTGTGTAAGGCATATCCAAGCATGAAATCCCATGATTTCATGGCAACTACCAATTGTTTGTCAACGTTATGCATGGCAGATCTTGAGGATGGTTTCCATGGATCTATTTCCAATGTCAAAGAGTTTGATGATATCTTCATTCAAAGATTCAACCATGGTTGTTTGACCTTGACAAACCTCTAATTACCATGTTTCCAAAATCATTGGATCTACAATGACTGGTTCGTAACAAGTGCAACTACAGATTCAATAAATGGGTGTGCTTTATATATAATATTAATTAGCCATTATTTCAGTCAAGTCTTGGTTTCTAGCATGTACAACCATAATTTATGTAAATCATTTTTTAATACATATATAAATGGCTGGAGTTTTAGTCCCATGCCTTGTTTAGTGTGGAAATATGCAAAAATGAATTCATGAAGTAAATTGAAGATTGAACTAAATGTCATTGTGATGGAGAACAAATATATTATTGTCAGTATTACCTAGTATATGTATAGTTTCAATAACAATAAAAAACACTATTTAATGCATACTCTTTTGATTCTCAAACCATTTTGTGCATGTTTGGAATTCACTGCACTCCATGAGAGTACATTTCTTTAAGACATTTTATAAAATAGTTCATATGCATTGTCTATGCTTTTACATTTTGGATAAATTATAGCAGTAATCCATTAAAGGGTATGGAAATCCATTAAAGATTATATTATTCTCTTGTTCTTCTCTTTCATCTTGCATTGACTTCTCTTACAATAGCATCAATGCTATTCATATTTGTAAGCTTTTTCTTTTGGTTAAGTCTATAAAGCATGCGTCTATAGAACCAATGACTCATTTGGATCAATGGGTTAGATGGTATTGATCCTCCACCATGTTGAGTAGACCTATGATAAGAAATCCTTGCTAGCTTATGAGACTTCTCCATTCCCTGTGTATTCCAAATGCTCAAGCTTCCATACTCTTTAGCAAACCAAGGACCATGTGCATAGAGAATGTGTTGAAAAACACCAAGGGAAAAGAAAATAATTAGAACCTAATACAAATTACACTAGATTATTTATATAAAACATATAATAAATTAAAAAATCATATGAATTCTTACCATGTAATGAGTGATTTCATTTTCTCCCCATGCTAGAAGAAAATCCTTTGTAAACTTTGTTACAACTTCAATAAATTGTGTATCATCACCTTCAATGAATCTTTCCTTGTTCATCAAAGGGAACAAAGATGATAATGAACTCCATGCCTTTATTTTCCTTAGCTGAGAGGAACCTTTTTCATTTTGATCATCCTCTGCATTGATCAGATCCTTATATATTTCCCATTGAACCCTTCTACTTTTTAATAAAATGTTGAGCCTTATCACCTCCCATTGATGGCTTTGATGGAACATTACCACGAGCCCCTGAACATTTCATATCTTTTTCAATATGAACATTACCTCCATGTAGCCCTGCATCTGACAATACCCTTTCAATTGATTTAATGGAATTTTTTGCCTCCTCTTTTGGTTTTTTGTTCCATGCAAATAAAATTGATAAATAAACAAGTTTATCAGTTATTCTTACAAAAGAATGAAGAGTGCATATGTGTACTCTTTTGAGTGGAATTTGGAGAATTGGCTTTAAATTTGGATCAAATTCATCTCTATTAGGATGTAATCCTTGGTCACAACTTAATATACCTTTACAAAATCTTCCATTTAATTCTTTTGACTTGTCTCGAGAATGAATACAATAAATGCAACTATGCTTTGCATTTGCTCCGGCATGACTAATATTATACATGCATTTCAATGTTTTCAAATCAGCAGCCATATGCCATTCAACATTATATGATTCGTACCCATCAACATAAAGTTTCTCCCCCATCATATGAGAGGAAATCATGGATGGTATCTCAGTTTTCTCAAAAACCCATTTTAGATCTTCATAGCATTCCTTGTTTACTCTAAACAAGCCAAGCCACCAAATGTGATTCTCTGATTGTACAGGAAAGTATGTTTCATCAGTAACATGAATATTTGGATTTAATGCTCTATTCATTAAGGTAATTGACACTCTTTCATACTTGACATTGTTTATCAATTCCATCTCATCTATTTTTAGGACAAATACAAGTTTTCCATTTGCCTCCTCCATTGAAATATCATAATACCTTACTATAGCTTCTAAGAAAAAAATTCAGCTTCAAACCAAACATTGTTTGTTGGATTTAAAGTAATTGAGACTTCCCTTCCAATATGTGTTTGTCGTTTCCTTTGAGAATTATCCTTTGATGCTTGGATGTGAAACATATTTCCAACAAAATCTTGAACTTCTTTGTTCTTGTTAGACCGTTCCACTCTAACATGAGATGGGCGAGGCAAAAAAACCTTAGTGATCCCAACATTTAATATTCCAGTCTGTAATGCCTTAAAAATTTCTTTATATCCCCTCCTACTAATTCCTGCATTGTCACATGCTCCTTGTACATCATTAGCATTAATTGAACATGATAAATCT
>VDFB02351518.1:0-67640 GCA_007258455.2 Sequoia sempervirens
CAATTGAAAGTAGACCCTGCGAAGGTCGAAGCTATTGTAAAATGGCCTAAGCCAAGTACAGTCACAGAGGTCAGAAGTTTCCTAGGTGCAGTTCAGTACTGGAGAAATTTTATTGAAAATTTATCTTATATAGCATCACCATTACATGCATTAACCAGTACGAGAGCAACTTTTCAGTGGGGAGGTCCACAACAGAAGGCTTTCAACACTTTGAAGGGAAAGTTGAGCACCGCACCAGTTTTGGCCTTACCAGATCTACATCAACCATTTGAGATCGAGACAAATGCGAGTGGGTTTGCCATGGGAGCAGTACTCATGTAAGGAGGTAAACCAGTTTGCTACCACTCTGAAACTTTTTCAGGAGCAGTAAGTAACTATCCCACTTATGATGAAGAACTCTATGCTTTAGTTCAGAGTGTTAAAAAAATGGAAACATTACATAATGGGGAAAGAAACTGTAATCCACACTGATCACCAACCACTTCAATATTTGCACTCACAAACTAAACTGCAACAAAGTAGGCACTTTTGGTGGATGGGTTTTTTGCAACAGTTTCATTTGGTTATTAAGTATAAGAAAGGTACCCATAACAAAGTAGCAGACATGCTCTCTAGACCTCCTATGATGAATGCTTTGATAATCCTTTAGAATAGTTCTATGGTTCATGAAATTTTTCAGGAACAATATGCTAATGATGAGAACTTTAAAGATATCTATACTGCTTTAATGAATGGTAAAAATGTAGAAGAGAAAGATTACTATGTGCAGGATAAACTGTTATATCACTTGGGCAAATTATGCCTAAAAGATGAACAAGCACAGTGATTAGGAGAAGCACATACCTCATTGATTGCAGGACACTTGAGTAACAAAACATTGACTCAAATGCAAAAATATTGTTATTATTGGCCTCACAGCATGCAAGAAACCGTGAATCAAGCATATTAGAGGTTGTATATGTGTGCAACTAGTGGGCCTAGTAACAGAAAATGGGTTTGTGCCACCTCTACCTCAGACCTCTCGGCCCATGGGAAAGTGTCAATGGACTTTGTTGGGGTTACCTATGTCTATTAGGAAGGACATGATTATTTGTATGTAGTAGTTGATTGTTCAGCAAAATGTGTATCTTAATGCTATGTAAAAAGCAAGCCATTGCTAAACTGACAAATCAAATGTACTTCCAATTTTTATGGGTTCATTTTGGGTTACCTGCTTATATTGTAGCAGATCAAGATTCTCGATTCCTAAGGGAATTTTGGTCAGCTTTATGGGGACTCATGGACACCAAACTGAAGAAGAGTACAACCTTCCATCCACAAACCGACGGACAGACAGAAGTTGTAAACAGGACAGTTGTGCATCTACTCAGAGGGTATTGCAGCAAGCATCCTAAGTTGTGGGATGAGAGTCTTCATTATGTGCAGCATGCCTACAACCATGCAACACACTCTTCTACTAAGAGGTCTCCTTTTGAGACATGCTTTGGTTATGTGCCCAAGACACCGATGGATTTTGCTTTTGGGAAAGATGATGTTGAAGATGGACGCCATGATGCAGAGAAGGCTTTGAAGTTCATCCAGAAAGTCCAAGCAATTCATCAGGCAGTGGAAGCACGGTTGGAACAGAGCCAAGCAAAATACAAGGTTCGCCATGACAAGCATCGCATTGATCATCATTTTCAGGTTGGAGACAGAGTTTGGTTACATATCAGCAAGGAAAGGATGCAAGGTGAAGGTAAAAAGCTTAAGCCAATTAGGTATGGTCCTTTTGAGATCCTTGAGAAGATTGGTACCAATGCCTTTCGCCTCAATCTTCCTCCATACATGCATATTTACCGTTGTCAATGTTGAGAATTTGAACCCATGAGCCTCCACGATCCTAGATGAAGAAGCCCTGCATATCTGTTCCATCAATTGATGACTCACCAAAGTAAGTACATGTCGAAGCTGCTGTAAGATGTTATTCTCGAGAATGTCGTAACTAAGAGGAGATGTTGAGTACCTCAGAGAATTGGAAGGGGATGCATCCAAGCAGTATAAGATGGATGGAGATTGGTAGTGAGGGGAATCCCACCCTCACTTACTTTTCAAGTAATCAAGCTTTCGGAGGTCCTAAAGCTCTCCAGTGGGGAGGCCTGATCCGGGGGACAATTTTTCAGTGAAAATTGAAGTGTTCCCAATACTCCAAAATTCAGCTTCATTAGAAAGAGAATGATGTCCTGATTCCAATGCAACCTTGAATCCGGCCAAAAAGGACCTCGAAGCACGGCCAAATAAACTTCCACCAAACCGGCTTTAGGGCGCCCGGCGTAGAAAAATGATCTTCTCAGAAATTGACAGAACTAGCATCATCGCGAAGAGCTCGTCGAGATGATTCCAATGGTGTTCATTTCATCGAAATCTGACGTCGTAAGCTCGAGTTAGAAGCAGTCAAACTTCAGTCAACTTGAAGGGACAGAAGATGATGTCATCATGCTGACGTGGCAGTCCGTACTGTACGGATTACACTTGAGCGAATTCTGACCCGACATGTGGCAGGTGACTGAGATCGTATGGACCAATCATAATGTGACACGTGTCCCAGCCATACGGTACGGACATCAGATGTTGCAATCCAGTCAACACACGTCGTCGGTTGAGTCAGCAGTTTCGGCGAATAGCAGTGAGACACGTGACTCATAGTCAGCGTACAAAAATCTGCATGTGCATCTTCGTCAGCATCCATGTGGCTTCGACAGCGAATAGCATCTGGACACGTGTCCTCTCGTTTGGGTGAATTCGTTGGTTTGTTTTAACAAAATCGCTTAATCGGGCTAGAACCCGTAACCACTGGTGAAACGGCCGGTTGCTCCACCGTTGCGCCCCCAAGCACTTACAATACTATATTGTAAGTGAAGTGTTTTATTGTTTAATAATTTCGGTGTTGGTTTTACAAACGGCCGGCGGAGGTTTTGAACCCCCGACCGGCTAGCAAGCAAAATGAATGTCCACCAGTAGACCACGCGAGGGTTGTTCAATATGTAGTGGCTACGTTGTATTTTGTTACATAACTAGAAGCCGAATCCTAATCAAATGACTAAATAAGGCCAAAACAAACAAAACCCCCTAAACCACCTGAAACCAAAAGATTGCAGAAACCAAATTAGACCTGATACGAGCTGATCAGGGAGGTTATGCAATTAATTGAGTGGTTAGGCCTAATTAGGCAAAAATTTTGTATAAAAGGAGGCGTATAGGCCTTGTTTTTTCAAAAGTCCAAGTGGAGATAGCGAGAGAATGCTCGAGAGATTTGAAGACATTTCTGCACATCAGAGTAATGTCATGCTGTTGTGCTTGAAGGAGATGGTCTTGAAGCAATTGTAACTATTTTTGGAGCTGATCGGATCGGTCCTCCATTGGAGAGGGACCTGGAGACGTAGTCCTTAGGGACAAACTCCGTTATCAATTGTGGTTTCGTCTCTCTATTTCTTCTCTCTTTCTTTCTCAGTTCATTATCTTGGCATTTATTTTATGTTATGTTCATTTATTCATTTGAGCATTTAATTATGTAATCATTTATGTTAATCGTTGTAATAATTGATCTTTTACGTTACGCATTCTGTAAGCAATTTGTCCTAGATCCTATATAGATCATTTTGCTTCTCAACAAGTTTCTTGAATTGGTCAAAAGAACTCAAATACTTCATCCTTATGCCTTAGGAAGTAGACCCATAATTTTCCTATATAATCATCAATGAACGTCATGAAATAATATCTTCCTCTGATCGAGGGTATTTGCATTGGTCCATGCAAATCTGAATGGACAATGTCTAATGGTGCTTTTTCCCTTATTGAAATTCTTATTGGAAATGATTCTTTATGTTGCTTACCCAAAATGCATCCTTTATATACTCTTGATAGTTTTTGTATAAGTGGAAAACCCTGTACTATGCCTTTCCTATTGAATATGTTTAGACCTCCAAATTTTGGGTGCCCAAATCATAGATGTCATAACAAATTTTTTTCATCAATTTCTTCTTGAAAGATTGCTTTTGTGGCTACTACAATTTTTTCTTCATCCATAAGTGAATGTGCTTGAGAAAATTATACCTTCAAATCTAGTTGTATCCTTAGGGGAAATAGTCTATTTTTTGTCATTTGTACTTTTTCAATAAGATGATTACTTGGATATTTGTCCAAGATTATGCATTCTTTGTTTTTGAAAAATATAATATACCCCTTTTGAACAAGTTGCCTAATGTTCATCAAATTGTGTTTTAGAGCAGGAAAAAAATATACATCAAAGATAAAAATATCTCCCCCTTCTATGTTAGAATGTTGATATTTCCTTTCCTCATAACTGAAACTTTGTTTTCATTTCCCAATGTGACATATGATTTTATATTCTCATCTAAATTGGAAATAATTTCTATGTTCCCTATCATATAATTGGTGCAACCTAAGTCTACAAACCATAAATCCTTATCATTTTCTTGTGCAACATTGCATGCTAAGAACATACTACCTTGGTCTTGGTTTTCTCTTGTAAAATTTATATTTTGCTACCTAGAACCATATTGTTTCTTTCTACATTCATTTGAGTAATGCCCAATTTTTTTACAATAATGGCATTGCACTTGTGATTTACCATACCTTTGGCTTTGTGGTTGGTTGCAACTTGAAATTTAGTTGTTGTAAGACTTGAAATTTAGTTGTTGCCTCTTCCACCTGAGTTTGATGGGTTGTTTCTTCAACTTTTATATTAGTTTCTTCTTTTTCATCTTGAATTTGATCTTCCTCTACCTCTACAATGACTAATCTTGAGACTTGTGTCTTGAAAACATGCTCCAAAGATCAATTTTCTAACCTGCTCAATCTATGTTTATGAGAAATGAGAGATTCTTTGTCTCTTCTATGACCACAACAATAGACTCAAACAATGTAGGTAAACATATTAGAATCTTTTCAACCACTATTCTATCTTCAAGTGTCTCTCTAGAAGACTTTATTTGATTAACCAATCCAATAATTTGTGTAAAGAATGAATTTACTAATTTATAATTCTTCATGTATATGGTATCAAAGTCTCTTCTCAACATTTTCAACCTAGATTTTTTCACCTTGGTCATTCCTTGATATGCTATTTGTAGGATATCCCATGCTTTGTTTGACTTTGTTTTTGTGGCAACCCTTTGAAAAATACTCATGTTTAATGCTTGAAAAATTTCAAAGAGATATTTTGAGTCATTTCTATTATCCCTCAATAATTCCTTCTCTACTTGAGTTAGAGAATTGTATGTTGAATTGCACCTATTGGTTTTGGATATCTATTTTCAATAAGCTCCCCTGTGTCTTGAGAAAATAATCATTCCTTCATTGTGATTGACTAATAATCATAGTTTTTTCGATTGAACTAAGTTTAAATTGTAGGCATTTTCAAGCTTATGGTTGGGGTTGCCGTTGTTGATTGTGAATATTTTTGTTGGATACTCTTTAGACTTTAAAATATTTAGCTCTTAAAACCTTAGGCTTTGATATTGTGTAAAGGAAGAGGTAGAGGAGAAAAATGGAAAACATAATGGAGAGTAAAATGTAGAAAAAAAACATAGAGATAAACCAAAATGATTCTCTATTTCATATAATTTTAAAAAATACAATAATAGTTATCATAAAATAAACATAGAGCTGCTATCCTTGATTTTACTCAAAAAAACACTAAAAAATGTGCTCCTCCATTTCACTAGTTGTTCAAGTTGTTGTTACAACAATATTAGTTGCTCTATCGTTCTATTGCTCTTTTCATACATACAAAAAGACTAAGTCTACGTATATGCCCAACAAGGGAGGTAGAAATAAATAACATTACTTACAATTAAATTTTGATGTTGTGAAGATCTTATAGAGGATATTATATAATTTAATTCTCATTTAAAATTTTCCTATAGCTAAGAGTTGGATATTGGATTGAAATGTTATAAGATATAGTGCATGTATGAACAAATTGATGAGATTTAGCTATGGTAGGAGAGTGTGGATAGTTTACAAATAAGTTAATGTGGTAGTTGGGATTAATTTCCAAAAAATCCATAAGACATTTTATTTACACCACCTTTAATCCCTCATCATTTTTTGGTGCCTGAATGTAGTTAGTGTAGTAGATGATAGTATCACACAAGTCTTGCTTGTTGAAGCACTTGTTTCCCTTGTCCTGCTACAAATCCAACATGCCTATTATCATTTGATTATCGTATGAAACTTCTATCACACTCACTAGGTTTTTAGGGTTCTCAACTCTAATAGTGAGGCCTTCGTCTATGGCTTGCTTGAAGTAGGTCTCTTTCATCACCACCTTGGATCTCTTGGGATGTTTTGCATTTAGTGCTAGTGGGGTGAACTCTACTATGGCTACATTGTAGACGACCACTGTAATGGAAAGACCTTGCTGAACATGTAAAACCAACAATACATCATGTAAGTGTTTAATGTTGAATTCAAGTACAGATTCCTCTATTGAAGGGAGTTAACTTTTCTTTCTTTTTCTTTTATTTGGTCTAATTTAATCTATTTAATGGAGACTAATATAGGATTTTGAGACTATTTCTTCAAAAATAATGAGTTTCTAAGATTCCAATATCTTCAAGTGGTGATAAAAAATAGTTGCCTAGAGTTTTTATTGAAAATATTGTAGTTTGTAGTGAAAGAGTGAAAAGTTTACAATATCTAGTGGATGTTGAATTTGGAAACCAATGTCAATAATTATACAATAAACCATGAAGATGAGAGAAAATAAGAGGACAAGGAAAAGCTCCATAAATATTGGACTCTACTTTTATTTTCTATACACTCACTAAAACACCAAAAATCTACAATTTGATGAATTGCTTAGATAAGGGCTACTAGAATACTTCATGTTTAATGTGTGATGCAAGAAAAGAAGATCCATGCCAACATTGAGGTTTATAATATGATGGAGATGATGAACACACTTGGTTGAACACCCACACAAGCATCTGCATCTCACTACACAACCATATTGAGGTCATCTCCAAGCTTCTCTTCATCCATGAAAGGAATGTATGTCAAAATCATATTAATAATAAATATATTTATGTGGGATAAATATTTTTGTTTTCTATGGTGTCATCATGTTAGCACCAAAGTTACTCCTTTTGAATGCCCAACTACTAAAAGGTCCCAACTATTGTACATGGAAGATAAAGATAGACATGATTCTCCAATTCAAAGAACTATGGGGTATTGTTACTGGTGTAGTGAAGCATCCAACTAACATTGATGAGAAGAGGAAGTACAACAAGGCTATAATTTGGATGCACATGTATGGTCTCTATCAATAATTTTATGCTTTCCTTAAACAACTCACCATAAATGTGTATTTTTTTTAACATAAACACATGGTTATGTGGTTGGGAGTTTGGCAGTGGCTAATAATATGTCTCCCTTTGTCCAAACTCCTAAGGATATTTTTTTAACAATTTTTTTGTTCAATGATTAAATACAATAAAAAAATAATGCAAAATATGCTTCAAATGTTTGTACAAGATGGTATGCATTGATAAATTCTATGATTATGCAAATGAATACATTAGTAGATGATTCATTAGTATCTAATTCCTTAAAAATGAACTGGGGTTAACCCTTAAATACAAATCTAAAGGTAGCAACTAAAATATTTTATGCTTTGAGTCAACACATAATGATTAGCTAATAAGGTTAGGTTGGCCTTAAATTTAAATTTGAAAACTAAGATTTGAATTCATTTCCATAAATCCTTTGACTGTCATGGGTCACTTCTGTAAATGATGGATTTGAACTAGGGTGGGAAATGGGTAAAAATGAGGATCATGTCCAATTCCTAGGAGTGAGAGTAGATGTAATCAAATAAGGTTTATGTTATGTGACAAATTTCAATAAAAATGCATTAGCTTTAAAGTTATCATTGCATAAGGAATAACTAGGTCAAAGTGAGCCTAAAATGAAGAGAAAAAGTTGCAAAGTATACAATTTTCAACATTACAATGCTTAAAAATAAATCATGTCAACCCATTTTTTTATTGTTATACCTCAATATGAGAAAATTAAATAGATAGAATATAATATAATTATTACAATTTTTTTTGTAAGACAATATATTATTAATTTTTTTTTTTTTTATGAAAATAATTGTATTATGTAGACATTAACATTCATGTCCCTTCTAAGCTAGTGATAACCTTAAGAAACCACCCTAAAAAAATGATATAAAATCCTAGTGAATATTTCATTTCTTTAGGAAAAAATATTAATTTTTATTAGCAAATCTTTCCTTTTTTTGAAAAAATATTAGTTTTATTAGCGATTTTTTACATCACTAAAATTTTGTAGAAAATTTTGGCGAATCTTGAAAAATAATAGGAAAATGCATTAATTATGATGGTGAATCCATTAAATCTAAAAATAATTCTCATGGAAACTTAAGGGCCCAAGGGTAGAAATTATCGATGGGTTTAAGGGGTAGACTATAACATTTACTTGCCACCATTGTTTTAAAATGTAATATAATAGCCCTCATTGTATAAATTAAAATCTTCCCATGATTGTAATTCGTATGGGGCTCAAAATTACTTTTGGATCATTGATCTAACAACCCTAGTACTCTATGAAGTACAATGTACCCATAATCTATAATGCTCATGAGACCCAAAATTGTGGGCCCCATGAGCATTACAAATTGTGGGTACATTCTACCTTGTGGAATATAACAAGGGCCATTATATTATATTATATTATAAATAAAGTAGAAACTAAAGATTAGAAATATGGTCCTAAAGCAAGTAATAATTATTATATACTATTGGCGAATTAATATAGATTTCTACTATAATTTATAAAATTTAGGCAAATATGATCTAACCATTTATATTATGAAAAATTTTTGAGTTAATTTTTTTAATAAAATAAATTCTTTGATGATTTAAATAAGACTATAATAAAATTTTATGAAAATGTGGTGATGCAAGTCATTTTTGTTAGTGTGTTAAGTCTAACATAGGGTTAATTATCCGAGTGATTTTTTTTGGTTTGGGTAGTTTTCTCAATATTTTTTTCTCTAGTGAAATAGCCTTCTATTGCTTCTCTCGTTTGTGAAGATCTATTTGTAGGTTGCGTTCCTGGGAGGTGGTTGACACCAACAATTTTATAGCTTGAAATATTTTTTGGATTACCAAATTTCAACTATTAGCCAATTGACGAATATTAGCCACTAAAAAAATCACTCTTCTAAACGTATTGCAATATAATGAGTAAGCATGCATCTAAAACACAAATAAAAGGACCTACACCCTTAAAGTTACTTAGGGTTGAACCTAGTCGTGGAATCACACTTCTAAGAAATTTGAAACCTTAGTTGATGGTGTAATTAAAATCCATACTATCATTCTTAGTGATTAAACTCAATCAATTGAACCACAACCTTTTAGTAATAATATCTTTTTATACTTCTCAAAAAATAATCTTTTTACACCATACATTCAAACAATAAAAAAATCTTAAATTCACTAAATTCTATCCAATTGAAAAAAAAACTATTATAATATTGTCCTAGTTGCCCACTCGTAGCCTAGAAGGTATATTAACTTGCTGAGTTATCCAGTGAACGTTGGCCTTGAGATATACGGCCATCAAATTTATCTGAGGACGTTCACAACTTGCTAAAGCTGTGGGTGAGTCCACAGTACTGGACCATATTTCATTTCGTCAGCGCATTCGCATTCAACGACTTCAAAATCTTCTCTCATTCCCAAGAGGCGTCTCTTAATGGTATATCAACCATCATATTACGAATTCAAACACTTTTTTGCCCTTTTTAAATAATATTAGCTTTGAGAGCGCGTGGCTTCCACGCGCTTGGCCGGGCCAGGCAAATAATCTATCATTTCTTTTTTGGAAGAGACAGATTTCTCTGAAGGATTCGGAAATTCAAGATTGCTTTTTCTTGTGAAATGATGAAAGAATGCTTGTGGCCTCCACGCGCCTGCCCAGCGAAACAAATAAATTATCATTTACTGTTTTAGAAGACGCAGATATTATTGGAGAATGAGTCACGAATCATAAGAAATTGTAGGCTGGTCTCTGGAAAATCCACAGATTTTGGTGAGCTCCAGACGATTCATGAAGTCATGGTTGTTGGAAACAGTGAACCGTGAGATTTTCGAGTCATGAAAGGAAAATCTTAGGGTTTAGGGTTTATATGGATGAAAAATTGGCATATAGCAAATTCACTATCAGTAATTTAGGATGGAAAATTCATCGTCAGAAAATTCACCGTCATGACAATTCACCGTCCAACCTATATCTAGAAAGGTTTTAACTTGTGAAGTTACCATTCAACGTGGGCCTTGACATGCTAGGTCATACGGCAGTCAAATTTATCCACAAACATTCAACAGAAATTGGTAAAACTATGGGTCAGCTCATGGTATTGGATTTATCTAGGCCGTGATCTCGATTCGGTCAGTGCATTCGTATTCAATGATTTCAAAATATTTTGTCTGTAACCAAGCGGCGTCACTAAACGGGATGTCACTTCTTATTAAGAATTCAACATACTTTTTTGCCTATTTAAATAATATAAGCTCTGAGAGTGCGTGTCTTCCACGCGCTAGACCGGGACAATTACCACATAAACTATCATTTATTGTTTTGGAAGAGACAGATTTCTGTGAAGGATTGGGGAATTCAAGATTGCTTTTTCTCTGTGAAATGATGATAGGTAAGTATTCCGAAAGAGTGCTTGTGGCCTCCACGCGCTTGCCGAGTCCAAACAACTAAATTATCATTTATTGTTTTGGAAGACGCAGATTTTGTCGGCGAACTAATCACACGAATCGTAAGAAATCTCTCATCGTAGTTGGTCGTAAATGGAAATTCTAGCTGATTTTAGTGAGTCAGCTGTTTAAGTCAGGTAAGTTGGAAATGTTATAAACAGTGAACAGTAAGATTTCGAGTGATGAGAGAAAACTCGTGTGGTAACGATGACGATAAATTTGTGGTGGGACATGGCAATGAAGGGGAAACGACTCCACCAGGAAATTCATAACACGTATTAATGATGGGAGCAGGATCAAACAGCATACAAGAAAGTGGGTAGGAGAGAGGGATGTATAGTGGAGCACCCTAATTTCGTGTTTTTCAAAATCTTACGTGGAAATTTTAAATCACTTCTAATTTTGTACAATTTATTTGGCAAATTGTGTGCTAAATATTTTGTTTTAGGGTCACATCATCAAATATGATGCCACATCAGCATGTTTTCTGTTGAGGTATCTAAAAGGGCCCAAAAAAAAAGTGAAACTGATAGTGGTGCACTAAGTCATGTTTTATTGGTGTGCTGATGTGGCATCACATGATTTGTCACTTTGCATACTTTATGGATAAAAAGTGTTTTGCAATTGGATATTAAAGTGCTCCACTATGGGGCCCACTGAGGACTATTTCTATCTCCCCACTATTGGACCCTACGCCATTATGGGCCCCTCTCCCCTATCGGTATGACAAGATGGAGAATGAATTTACTTTCTCATTGTAAGCATCCACCTTTTGGCAACATCGAGATTCGCCCCGACTCGAAACTACTGTTAGTTCAATTCATTTTTCCCAAATAATTAAGGGCCATCAATTGAATTTTAGATCATGCTATTAACATGAGCATTTCTTCATAGGTTCAGAGTGTCAATTATGGTGACTCTCCAAGCTTGTGACTCCAAGCTTGAATTCTCTGCATATCATGTTTTTGCAAGGGGTTTGACCAACTAGTTCTAATATTCTAGGTGAGAGTTTTAAAACTCCTTATTCCAAATATTATAAGTAAAATAAAATAAGAAAACTAATGTCTTCTTACCTAGCCGTTATGTGAAGGGGTATTCCAAAGGTTTTAAGAATTGTAGAGATAGTTATTAGGAATGGATGAAGTTCAATCTTAAAGAAGAATCTATCAATATAATAAATATTATTATTTTAAATAAAGTAAACGAGAATATTTTTTTTTTAGTAAAATACAATGTATATTAATTGTTATATGAATATAAGTAAATATAATTATAAATAGAGTAAATAAGATAAATTATTTTTGCAAAAAGAATAATATATATTTATTGAGATTTTTGAAATTGAAATTAATATTGTGATTTTAATTGTTATTTAATTTTAAATGTTTTATTTTGATATATACTTAGAAAATGGCATCAACAAAGTTTATGAATTTTAATATTGTATTTTTAATTTATATTAAAAAAAAATGTCAAAGATTTGTCAAGTACATTTTGTAGAGTCCATAGACCACATTTCCTTGAGGTATTCCATTCTAAATGAATTTAGCCTTATTGCGAGTATAATATTATCCACATTCTTTGATAATTATATTCTATATTAATACATTTGTAGTGTGTAAATATTCAATCAAATTGAGTATCTTCCACATGCTTCTTCTTGTTAAGGTACAATGGAAGCAATAACAATATCATGCTTGAAAATACAGTTTAAATATATATTATTATATATATCCATGTTATATTCTTAAAAATATCTTTCAAGACTTTGATCAAATTGAATTGAAATACACATTTTACTTATACTTTTGCATGTCAAAAACATGTAATACCTACAATAATTTGAATCTTATCTTCATTCATGTTGTTCTGCGACAAAAAAATTCATCCAAGAATATTGTTTAATGTGAGAACACTTCATGTAAGGAAAGCATTGACACATGTACCAAGACTTATATGGGCATCTACCAATCTCTACCAACATGTATTTCTGAAAGAATTGTGTCTTGTATCACATGAGCTAGCTAGAATTACAATTAAATGGAGGATATATCCTTATAGAAGTGAGTTCCAATGAAAAATCACATCCCTCTAAAAAAACCCAATATTGATTACCCAACTAATATTAAACTCTTATCCAAAATCGAGCTTTGTATATTGCATTATGAAAGAAATGAATAATTACCATTAGAAAATTACATTCCATAAAATTTTAATTGTTATTGACCATCTAAAAATCGCATAGTAGATGTACCATCCAAGAGAATATAGAAGGTCAATAGTGGCATGGTGTGATGGTTAAATTGTTGTATTGTTATTCTTGCCATCAAGGTTCAAACCCCATTGCCAATAGTGGCTTGGTATGATGGTTAAGTTGTTATGTTGTTATTCTTGCCATCAAGGTTCAAACCCCATTGGAGTGTAATTGTTTAGAATTTATATTGGGGTTTATATTGGGGATGAGGTCCTCCATTTGTGACCTCACTGATTCATAGCTCCAAGTCAAAAATGTTTACCCCTCTTAATAAAAAAAAAAGAATATAGAGGAAATAATAAATCCTTCAAAATAGATCCTAAACAGGAAAATGCATGAATTAAGAAATGGATATCAAAGAAATCATGTACCAATGGATACTAATATGAAATACATCCTCATTATAAACAATGTTTAAGAAAGAAGATTCATCTCAAATTAATAGAAAATAAATTGTTTGTGCACCTATAAGTGGAAATGAATTAATAGAAGAATAAAATATTTTAAAGAAGAATCCCAAGAAAGAAAGACATATAGAGGTGTCCTCATCACCATTACATCTAGATGAAGGAAATAAAGTATTGTAAAATTATTGAGTAAAATGTTTATAAATATATCTATTTTTATTTATATATGTATGAGAAACACACTTATGGTAACTTACAAGAGAAAACTGCAAAATTACTAGGTATTCCATTTATTAGTGTAGGAAAAGTTGGAAATAACTTTTCTTAGAGTATGTAAAATAGGAACTTGGATTCTTTTCTTCACCTGGATGAGTATAAAGTATATATCATCAAACACACTCATAAGAATTTCATAAAAAATCTATGGAATCAAAATCTTGTATTGTTTTCAACCATTTATATTTTTTTCTCTGAAATTACATTATTCTTGTAAACTACATATTGTAGCAATTACATCGTAAGAAATGTAAAGGAACTCTAGGTTGAGGAATTCCTTTGGAAAATGAAAAATGGTGCTTATAAACCATGCAAAAGAAAGGAAATTTATGATAATAATTTGGTGAGGAAACCAAATAAAATAATTACAAGTGATTTCTTTCAATATAAATAAATTCATATAATACTTTTTCATGGGTTAAAATTATTTTGGAAGAAGAAAAACATGCATACAATGTATATAAGTATCATAGTTTTCTTTGTTGGTTTACAAGGTCACAATAAATCATTTCTCTTTTTTTTATACAAATTACAATTATTTTGGGACATAAAATCATTTCTACATAATACATTTTGGGAATTATGTTCCATAGGTCACACATAGGTTTGATCTAAGCTTTACCACTATGTTGAAACATTTGGTGAGTGATTACAATGATAATATAACATAAAGTGTAAAAATTTGGTTATCATTTATGTGATCAATCATTAAAATATTAAATGTAAGATGGATTAAAAAATATAATATAAAATTAATATTAGCAAACCTATATGACACTAGATATACATGTGGAAAAAATATTTTGAGAAAAAAATAAACCACAAAAGAGATACCAATCTAATATTCTCCTCCATATTATGAACAAAGTGATTCTATAGAGAAACATGCTTGGTATGAGAAAGGTACATAAAATTCTAGAAGTTTTACTATCACATTTAATCTAAACTACCTCCAATCAAAACCAATCCATTGCATGATATTTATAACCAAATTGTCTCTTTATATACATGTGTAGTGGTGATATATTCTATTTTTAGAGTGGATAAAGCAACCATGAGATAATTGTTACTCATCCAAAATATATCATCACAATATAGGAAAAACACATAACCACTATTGGACTTCCAACTATCCAAGTCTCCTACCCAATCTACATCAATAAAGTTTTATATGTCCAATATATTTTCTAAATAATTAGAACCATGCTAATATATAGGAAATGATAACAATTTACTCATAAATATCTAAATACCTTGCTAATACAAGTCTAGTTCTCTCTAAAAAGGTTAGAAATAAACTTGATATGAACCCCCACTACTTGAGTAATATATGGCCTAGTACATAATATTGTATGCATGAGACTACCAACAAAACTAGTATAATGCATGCTATTAAAAAGATAGATCCATGTAACTCCTGTTAGGTTGAAAACCCAAAAGGGTGGCCTAATGGAGGATGATTGTGAAAATATAGAAGAGTATCATAGATGGAAACATAGAAGAACACACCATAAGAAAGATTATCAATGATGAATCCATCAAAAGAAAAAATCACCACCTAAATCTAACCTATGATACAACTTGAATATTATAATATGGAAAATAGACATGTTCATTATGTAATTATGTATATATGTACCAAATGTATGAGATATAGATATGCATGAGAGAGAGCAAGGAAGAATAGTAATAGAAGGATAGGAATAAGGATATGAATATATGAGGGAGTATGAGATACATGAGAGATTAAAATAAATGAGATAAATTGTGTATAAGAAGAATATGATTTGGATATGAAGATGTATTGATGATAATGTATCACAAGTATATATAATGAATATTATCATTGATTCTAAATGATATATATGACATGAATGGTTATGTGCATATAATTTAATTTATGAAATTTGTATTCTATCAAACTTTACTATAGTCTACCATATCACTTATAATATTCTTCTTATCTCTTTCCCTTGATTTATAAACTACACATATGGGTGCACATGCATAGATCTTTGGTTTGTGTCCCCTCTCTGAGTAACATTTCAATTTCATTGTAAAGGCCCTCAAAAGAGGTAATGGAACATTGGAATTCAAAAGTAAAGTGCTATAGGAGGGTGATCCCACAATACTAGTTTACAATTTTTGGCCAAACTGAACACTGAAATAATTTTTTCTAACTAAATCTCCACTTTCGGGAACCTATAGCGGCTAAACCATGAGGAATTTGAAGATGATGCAAACTAGTGATTTGTGACATTTTATTTGTAGATTCTAAATATATTTTTTTCGAAGTTTTTGGAATAAAATTGCACTTCTTTTTCTATCTCCTTCAAAACTAGTTTTTTAGTAAACAACATTTTTAAGGAGTGATGCTCACTCATATAATGCATAATTTTTTCCATGAAGGAAAAAATTTTTAATTTAGATTTTTAACTACAATATATAGTGCTTCCAATTGGTTTCATAGTGTTTTATTGTATATTTTTTCCTTAATCAAGTTTCAAAGTCAAACCAATTACAATACAAACATAGGTAGACCGTATAATGCGTAACTTTTTTTGTATCGAAATTCTCTTTTTTTGTTGGATCAAGGAATTCGATATCTGGTGCACTCATATTTTTTAGTTTTTTCATTTTATAATCTACTATTTTTCCACATATGCAAAACAGGGAGCTTGATTTTCGTTGAAAAACCTATGTTTAATAAAACTAAAAAAATACATAATAAAACCAAAACATATTAAAATTATATTCTTTGGATTGCTTGTTCCGAGGACTACCATCATCTAGTTGGGCATGTGAAGTCTCCTCCATTTTCATCCTCAACTTGAGCTTCGAAGCACAAAATTTTGGACTTTTTTGGTGCCAGAGGGTGAGAAGGTGGGAAAAGGGGGGTTCAGGCGAACTAGGGGGGTTTGAGCGAACCACCTTTCAAAAAGGGTTTTCTTTGTTTTTTTGGTGAGAATGATGGGACCCTGCATTTATTGGGTTTGCTCGAACCTAAGTTCTATTGAACCCTATTTTGGTTCGCTCAAACCCTCTTTTGGTTTGCTCGAACCAAGAAGTTCGTTCTAAGCCCAAAAATCAAATTTCTTTGAATGGGGTCATTTTTTGCAACTTTTCCTTCCTCACTCAAATTTTAAACCACTTTTGTGGGTTTACCCAGGAAGAAAATATACATGAACAAGGTATTACAAAAATTAAAAAAAGCATATTTAATTAATTTTGATAGAATATAGTAAGTCTTATCCTATGATACAGGTTAAATACCTAGGGGATGATGAATGGAAAGTTGGGGGATCTTTAAGAGATGTAAATAATAAAGATAGTTCTTGATTAATTCATTAGGGATGAGTAAAAGGATTAATGAAATTATAAATCAAAAAATCTATGGCTAAGGTAGATAACAAGAAGTTGAGAGAAATTACATAAGAGAATATGATGGATAAGGAAATGAATTTAGAAGAGAAGATATTGAAACAAATTTAGGAAAGGATAAAGAGATACTACATAAGAATGATAAAGATGAGGGAAGCTAGATTACATTATGTTTCAAATATGTTAAAGGTAACTAGTACTAATGAGCATACTAGGAGGGTTGCTACTAAAAATCAAATATTTGAGAATATGAAAATTATTGAGATTCTTCAAATAAAGGAAAATATAATATGTTCCACTCATTAATAAATATACATAAAAAAACTAAATGACCATCTTAATAAAGAAACATGACTAATGAAATTGGTAAAATAGATCAAGGAATATTTTATGTAAATAGAAAATTATTAGAAGGAAGGCTTGGGAGCTACAACACTTAGACAAGGCATGGAAGTCTAGGGTGTTATTCCATTCAAAAAATTATACACCATATTTTGAACCTAATTTTTCAAACTTAAAAGTTAGCATTAATGATAGTTTTGTTGGTGTAAATAGGTGTTTTACCTATTTGGGTCCTATTTACATGTTAAGTCCACTTAGGTCCTAGGATGGAATCTTTCTAGATAGTGCTACTTATCACTAGATCTTATCATATCTTTTTCCATTTAATGCTTGTGTCCTAAATCATTTAATTCTTCTTGAGTTAGTTGTCTCATTATACAAGATTAAGACACATGTCAAGATCTTGTCTAATCCTATCTCACACTTTGCCTTTATAAGCAAGGAATCATTTATACATCTTGTACAATTTAGTTTAGTTGAGTAAGTCCAATATATCATTACAATATTGTGTATTGCATATTATCCATATCTTGCATCCATCATTGCAAATCTATGTTCTTCCTTTTCCCTCTTTGTAGAAGGTTGTTTTTGGTTTTTATAGGTGATCCTAGAGGCTTGAGTCCTTGTGTAGCTCTAAAATAGTATCAAATCTTTAGAATTGCAAAATCCCTTCTTAAATCTAAGGTTGATTTGAGCTTGATCTTCTGTTATGTGCATATTGGGGAGAAATAGAACTCACGTTTGAGTTTAGAAGGCCTAAACCCCGTAATTTACTATAAAATACTTGATATTTGGGAAAAAAATATTTTTGGGCCATTTTTGGAAGGTTCCATATTTTGGGCATAAAATTGTTTGCACAACTATATGAAATCCATATAGTATGGATCTATATTGGTACATTTCCGTACCATCCAGTCACAATCTAGTTTACCCACATCCTTCATGAATATTATTTGTACATGTCTACATCATTCTAGCATAATTCTACATATGCAGTACATTGCAGTCAAATCCATAGGTACGATCGCAAAGGTTTTAATATTAAAAATATTTCATAGGTTTAAATTTATTAACTGCTAGTTGATTTTTTTAGCTCCTAGTCATAGGTTTTTAAACCCCTACAGTCAACTAAAGTTTTAGAGAGGGCTTTAAACACCCATCAATGCCCAGTGGGTAACACAAACAACCCGCCACCACCTCTTCCCACTCGCTGCCCATGTAAGCAACACTTTTTTTAATTAGAGTTAAGTGTTCATATTGAAGACTAGTGGCATAGTCACCTAAGCACCTAGGTGTTTTTGTTTTTCCTTAAGGCCCTAATAGGGCCAATTTTTCTAAAATGCCATAAATTTTTGTCAGGGTGTCAAAATTTTGTAAATGACATATAGATAGAAAGTTGGTTCCAAGCACTTCATAGTGGTGCAACACATATTTAGTGCCCCATTCCCATTATCTTCCCATAAATTGGACATTTTTCGTATGTCTTTGAGCAAAAGTAAAGGATTATGTTGATATACCCCAACATGTTGAGCACCATATATAGTAGCATGCTTTCTATCCTTGAGAAAATGATGTTGGATAGAGTTGCGGTCATATACATTAGGAAGGGTGCAAACCCTAGTATCATTTCACAAGACCACCTTAAAATCCAAGTGACTTCCCACAGGCAAGAACAAACCATTTTTCTAGGTCATGTGAGCACTAGATTCACCAATGTTTGGGTAGTCCTCACCCATGTCATGAGGATTGGAGGAGATAGCTACCATTAGGGTTTTGAGAGCCATTGTATTAATATTATTTTTTACTTATTTCATAACATAATATAAAATATAAAATATATTTTTAAAATATTAGTATATACTTATATTAACTATTTTTTTGATTAAAAGAGCAGGGTTAGGGCATTGATCCCATACAAAACAACATCATGAAACATGCCTCACAACCATTAGTTCAAACCTAGATAAAATAGCAACAACAAAAAATGCCATCTGACCAATAGATCAAAACATAAACAAGTCAACAAGCTACCTGAAAATCATCAAAATAAATCCAAAGATAAACAATAAAAAATAGGAAAAAAAATTAAACTAGGAGGCCTGCACATAGGCCAAATGAGGAACATGAACATAGGCCCCAAAACAAATAAACAATAGAAACCAACTAATCCAAGTAACACAATTAATCAAGTCCCATTCCTTTTTTAGCAGGTCCAACTCATTACTCCAGAGGTCCTTTCCTTAGATCCATTGTTGTCCTTAGTTGGCATGTTTTCTTGTTGGTTGATTACATTCTTTTTTTCATTTTCCTAACCCTAGCTATCCTAGACATTGTCCTAAAAATTACTCTGTTCATTATACCATAGGTAATGGAAATCAATCTACTAAAAGCATATCCATCCTATCTACTTTTTCATGCAAAGAGTTAATTTGTAGCTTGTAACACTGAAGGGTCTTATTAACCATTTCCCCCTCATTTTTGGAGCTAGCCATTACTTGCACATTTTCTTCATCTTGTTCTTTGTTCGTTTATTCAACATATTCTTCCTCTTCCTTAGAGTCCTTCACCTCATCCTGCTCTTGACAATTCTCCTCTTCCTCTTCTTCACTACTAATTGATTTGTCACCCAAGTCCTCCCCTAAAACCACTTCTAATTATTTTTTACTCAAGTCTAAGAGTCCCCCCTGCATGGGGATAAATTTTTCATCTGAAGACCCCTCTTCTTGTTCTTCAATGGACAAAATTTTTCCCTTAGCATTTTGGCCAACCAGTCTTGTAGATCTTCTTTCTCCTTCCCCCTACTAGAATCATCCACATGACCTTTCTCCCCTTCTTCGAGGATTTCAATAATAACCTTCTTAGCAATTCTCAGCTCATCTTGATTTGGGCTTTTACATTTGGCACTAGGAGGATTACCCAAAATTTTATTTCCTTTAGAGGGCTAACCAGATTGTTCCTATCTAATAATAGGGCCTTTAGAGGCTAAAGGTTTAGCATGGGGTTTTCTAGATAGAGAGGGAGGGGTAGACTTGGATTTTTCCACAGATTAGTCATGCAGAGCAACACAAGGAGGGAGATTATCCTTTGATTAAGGATCAAACAAGTGTTTGGCCAATTTCGGCTTCTTACTTGTGCTAAGGTTATGATGGAGCAAGCGGGGCTGGTTATTCAGGGGTTCAATATGTAGGGGTTCCTATTTAGATTACAAATAAAATCTATATTCTTTTTTTTTATTGGTACCTCAAGAATTTTTAGTCTGGTTCGAGCCAGGGAGTGGGAATTTTTAACCTAGCCCAATCTAGGGGAGACCACAAACGAGGGACCTACTCCTTGGCATGAACATAATTGAATAGTCCAAGCCCA
The DNA here is from genome assembly GCA_007258455.2 of Sequoia sempervirens. Classification (NCBI taxonomy): domain Eukaryota; kingdom Viridiplantae; phylum Streptophyta; class Pinopsida; order Cupressales; family Cupressaceae; genus Sequoia; species Sequoia sempervirens. The sequence goes on from VDFB02351518.1 coordinate 20,826, forward strand.
CGAGCATGGTAGCCCAGCAAGGGCACAAGGCTTGTAAGCACATGATTCTAGTTGTAATGGAACCTGATTATCTTCTTGATTGAGAGAAGTCATGTTTGGATCTTTGTTGATTCGAAGCTATCACTTCTCCATTGAGACTTTTGTTGCACAAACAACATCATTTACTAAATGATCTACCAATTGACCTCATGTAATGCACACATATATGAAAAAAAATAGACCAAAATTTTCCCTAATTGACGATCCACAACTCTTCTGTGTAGAGAATAGTTCACATTGCTGCCCATGACTTTGAAAGGCACAAAATTAACATTACCGAATATTTCACATTACTACCCATGACTTTGAAAGGCACAAAATTAGAGAGCACAACTCGATGAGAAATTTCTTATTATTTGCGTCTATTCTCCAACAAAATCTGCGTCATCCAAAACAGGAAATGATAATTTACTTGATGGGGCCGGACAGGCGCGTGGAGGCCACGGGCACTCCTAGGTTATATCATCATTTCCCAAGAAAAAACAAATATTGAATTCCCCAATTCTTCGAAGGCCGAGTCAGGGAAATCAACCTCTCCTAGAACAATTAAATGATAGTTTATTTGCTTGGCCCGGTCAAGCGCGTGGAAGCCACGCGCTCTCAGAGCCAATGTTATCTAAAAAGGAAAAAAGATGTGTTCAATGAGAATTGTTATCCCATGAAGAGACGCCGCCTGGTCTGGACAAAATATTTTCAAGTTACAGCACATAGGTATATCCAGATACCATGGGCTCACCCATTGCTTTACCAAGTTCCGGTGGGCGCCCTGGGGATAAATTTGACGGCCATATATTTCAAGGCTGACGTTGAATGGATTACTCAACGAGTTAAAATCCTTTCTATTCATAGAGTGGGCAACTAAGACAATATTATAATTGTTTTTCAATTGGAGAAAGTGAAGTGAATAAAAAATGTAATAACAGGTCAATTTTAAAGAAAAAATGTAGTAATGGTATTATATTGCATTTGTTTAATATCTTTAAATTGAGTAATATTAAATTAGTTTTTTGGGTGATGTAAATTGAGGGTTTTTATATGATAAAAATTATAAGTTTGTATTTTTCTCTTTTGTTTTGGGCCTACTTTGATTTGATTATTCTTTATGTAATAAAAAATGTTTAAGTGATATGATTTTTGTTGAAAGTTGGCATATAATATGAATCTTATTTGATTTCATATGCACCCACTCCTATGAATCGAATGTGACCCTCATTTTTACCCATTTTCCACCTCGGTTCAAATTCATAATTTGTGTATGTGACCCAAGTCAATTGGGCGATCTACAAAAATGAACTTGGAACTTTTTATTTTTTAATTTAAAGTTAGGGCAAATCTAACCACTTAAACTAGTCATTGTGTACTAATTAAAATGTTTCACTTGCCATCTTTGAAGTTATATTTGATGGCTAAACCTAGTTCATTTTTAAGGGATCCTATAGGTAGAAATCATCTAATAAAGAGCATTCAAGATATATTCATTAACATAATAAGAGCATTTAATATTGCATTACCTTCTTGTGTCAAACTCTAGCGCATATTTTGCATGCTTTCCTATTATCTTCAATCAATTTTAAATTTTTGTTAAATTAATATCCTTAGGAGTTTGACTAAAAAGAGACATATTCCCAACCATTGATAAATTACTGACCATAACTAAGTTTTGTATGTAGAATCAAATACATGCATTTAAATCAAGCTAAAGAATATCATCATAAATCTATAGAGATCATACATCAGCATCCAAATTATATCCACACTTGCATAGGTTAGATCTATAGGTACACAATCAATCCTAGATTTTGCATAAATAACTCGTAGTGATAAATAATGTGTTTATAGATTTCAAGGTATTCATCTAGTCTTCCCTATTTTTTTTCCACATTAATTAATCACTTTCAATCATTTGTCATAACACATCTACATTAAATTTATAAAAAGTGTCATTATTTTATTCATCTAAAACACTAAATTTATTTAATATCATACTATAGGTATTTCCTTTCCCATCCATTTAATTATAAGGTAATTATTTAAATGTGTGTGATTTATTAAATATTATCCTAAGATTCACATAAAAGGAATTTTATCCTCCCCTTTTATTTTGGTAAACACTTGTGCTCCTACACCACCTTGGAGTTTATTTTTATTTTTATTTTCATATTTCATTTTAATTAGCTTTCTAAGTTACCCTTCATTTCTTATTGATTATATTTTTAGAGTTTATTTATGCTAAAAGCTAGTTGAGACCCTAAATATCCTTTGAGAGGATGTGTTAACTTATCTCATAAGGCTTCACATTCCACTAATCAAGAAATCACAATTGAGGATAATCATAGCATTTGAAAAAAATGACATTCGTCATTAAACACATGTTGACAATAAATATTTTTCTCTCACTAGATAGTTACTTTTTCAAGGGCTTCCTAATTCTACTTCTCTAAGTCATATAAATATCTTTGTATCTCTTCACAATTTATTGAGCCATGTACCCTTTGCATATAAATTATTTTTATCATTAGTACTATGATGACTTCTTCAAAATATTTGTATTCTACACCTTCCTCTTTACTCACTGACCTTTCCTTTTCCATTGACACATCCTAGTAATCTTAGCCTAGGGTAGCTAATCTCATTGTTCATTCTTTCCATTTAACCACTTCTCATGAATTGCTTCTATCTAATCTCTTGACTACCTCTCTTTCCTCTAGTGTTCCACCTAGCTCTCATCCGACTGGACTCATCATTTTCTCTTCACTCACTAATACATACCTTCATTTCACAGTGCTAGTATCACATCTCCTTTTCCTTATAGTGTTTCCTTTAATCCCTCTGTGAGACTAGTTCCTAACTCTTCTTACATGTTCACCATGATAAAAATTAGTTATTTCCTTAATGAATCTCATAAGTTGGAGGATGGCCTTAGCTACAAGAAAGCGTTAGATGGACTATAGAAAATATGTATAAGGAATTTCCCTAATGATCCAAAATACCTAAAGTTGTGTTAACTCAAGTACAAGATTGTTGGATTTCTCCTAAATTCACATAATAACATTAGAAAAATAATTGTCTTAGTGTAGAACTAAAAATTAGTATTGATTGAATAACCAAAAAATAAAGTAGCATTCTTATCCTTCCATAAATTGATAATAATTTACACCCTAAAAGTGTGCCAAATTTGGGTGTATCTAAAGGGGATTCTAAGAAAATCTCCTAAAAAAATCATATGCCATGAGAATGGATCAAATTGAATGGGTTTAAAATATCATGAATACAAGGCCATGTAGATGGGCTCTAGGATAAAACTAGAAAGGATTCTCAAGCGTTTCTTGATGACCACAAAGTGGGCATTGCAGACCTGTAATCCCAATATGAGTTAATTTACAACCAATTGTAAGGACATGCAAAATAATGCATAAGGAAAAATTGTGAATCTTCAATTCTAGAATAGCTAATAAAATATATAAAACTTGCATTACCAAGTGGTATGAGATGAATATAACAACCATATCTAGTTTTAAATCGACACCAAAAACAAATGTAGAGAGATCTAAGAGAAGCCCTTGCAAGGATTATAATTTTAAGATGGTGTAATAAAATACCATTTGTAATCTTCCTTCTAATGATTGAAATAATAAATCCTAATACTATGAATTATATCTAGTGGCACGTAGTAAATAATGAATTAGAATATATTTAGGTCATATTTGTATAATAAAAAAATATCTTAAGGTCTAGGTTAAGTAAGAAATTTTTGAGTCCTTCCTAAAAAATATCCAAAAGGGTCTTGATTCCCTTATTGAAAAACCTCAAAACATGGATCCATGGAGTCTTTGCTATAAGACAATCTTGAAAAGAGATAATAGGAGACCATCTATATATTTTTTATTAATAAAAACCTGTGTAAAATTCATTGTCGTAACCAACCAAGGTTTAATGGCTTCCTAGTCTCTCTAAATTTTTTTCATAAAAAAGGTACCTTAGATTTGGATGAAATCCTTATGACAAGAATAATATGAATGCTAATCCCCTTCCAAGATTTTTTCTCATAGGGAATGCACATATAGATGTAATGAAACAAACATTTTCTAGGTATCATTCCCTTTAGAAGGCTAATTATTCATTTGGAGCACAAGGCCAATCCTTCATATTGATAAAAAATCAAACCCTATCCTCCAAATTTTTATGATGTTGACAATAAAACTTGCAAGAAACATGATCTAGAAACATCTATAATTTTTAGAGGACACCTATTAAAAATCGTTACAAATATTTTCAAGATTTTTGTAAGAATTTGTAGAAGTAACCTAGAAAGAGGATTAATAAACATTTGTAGCTACCAAGATATTTGAGCATACCTAAAATTTCCTTATACTTCAGAAAGAGGCTTGGTAATCTTAAGCCAACTTCTCTTAAAATATAGAGATAAAAGGAAAATCATAAAAAGGATGAGGAGGCTTGAAAGATAAAACTAATTCCCAAGAATCTAAATATTTTTCCCTGATCAATCCATCTCTACCAAAAAAAAATTAATCCTGGGAGGCTTCTAGGTGAGAAATATTTCATAAAACATTAAGTTTTATACTATTAAATGTGAGAAAATAATGCTTTGTAGAAAATATCCATAAATGTAAGGATTTTTTTCTGTTACATTTTCCCTCCAAAAGAGTAAGAAAAGAGTCATCTATAAAATTCCTTAATATTCTCTTAATCATATAGTGTGCATTAGGTTATAAGTAGTTGTCTTGTGGCTACCTCAACTCTTAAATAAGTTATATACTAGCGCTTGCACCTTAGCAAGGCGGAAGGGTTACGCCGATAGGAGGGTATACTATGGTAGTGTATCGAAGGGCAGAGAGGGGGGGAGAATGCATGGGGAAAGTGGAGTTTGGTTTTTTTTAAGTAGAGTAGAACATGCCAAGTGGATGAAGAAAACAATATATTATCTTAAATGGTTGAAGTGTAAGAACATTATAGCTCAACTGGGCCAAGTACATTTGTTGGTAGTGCATGATATACAAAATGTGTGCTATGAGAAGTCAAAATACTGGTGAACAATTTTGTATTAGAACTTTTTTTTGGACTAAACACTGTACAATTGTTGGTGTTTGATGGAGAGGAGCTATGATATATGCCATTCGGTTTCAAGGCCTGCAAAGCAAAAGAAATGGAATGGTTAGGTGGGAACATTATTTGTTGAAATGTACAATGATTGCTCCATGTTCAATTTATTATAAAACTATTAAATATACATCTATATTTACTTTCTAAAAGAGAAATTGTTGATATAAGAATATGCAAGAGCAACATGAGGGAGAAAGGGAAAAGAGTTGTGCACCTTGACTTTTTAGAGATAGTTGTTGTAATCGGGCTTCCTCTTCTTTTCTCATAGTTGTGTATGGGTGGTTATGCATTTTTGAGAATCTCTTAAAGGAGAACATTGGCTGAATACGAAGGTTGTTCAACGATTTCACTCTGGATATAGCTATAAATGTAAGTCCTTGGCGTTCTATTTTTCCAATGTCGATAGTTGCGCTGGATAGCGTTAGGCCTTGGGATTTGTGTATGGTAATAGCCCATGCCATTGTGAGTGGAATTTGCCTACGACTGCCCAATGATACAGGTATTATCGGTATACTTTTGGGGTCATTTGCATTCCATGCTGGCCCACTATAATTATCAATCCTTGGCACAACATAAAGTGGAACATCTGGTGGTTTGGAACCAAGGCTGTAAACTATCTCAACAACTTCACCTAAAGCTCCATTTACAAGGCCTGCTTGTGTCCATATGTTGGTTGTCAGCATGATGCGCTGCCCTCTACAAAGTAATACCTGCTTTTCAAGATGTTCATCAGTAGTTGCATTATCTGCTTCAGCCCTGGTGGTAGTTGCAACACTTATTGCAATTGGACGGTTTAACAATTTCAACATTCTTCTATTGTGAAGTCTAACTAAATCATTGGTAGCAAACAAGTGCATTGAATTGTCGAATATTTATTTTTCGCTAGAGGTGAGATGCTTATCTGTGCATGTTTTTAAAAGTTCCCAATCCTCTTGTGATGCTTTTGCATTGCGTATGTTTTGCAATAGTTGGCGGAATTGTCTTTGGTCTGGAGTCTCACCCTATTGACGAAACACTATGTCTAAGGTGACAACGGTCGTGAACTGGTCCCATAGTGTTTTTGCATTTGAGTGTGATGTGTAAATAGGCTTGTCAAGTACAGGCGGGAGCTGTGCGAGGTCACCTATTAGGATTATTGACACACCACCGAAATAAAGATGTTGTCGATGCGGGAAGGCCTCACGTAGTCTTGCATCTATCTTTAGTAGCAACTTTGGTCCTATGAAGCTCATCTCATCAATCAACACATATCTTATGTGTTTCATCTCTTCCTGAAATGTTATTAATGATTGGCCTTGCAATGGGTGCATTTCTTTGACAGGAATTCGAAGCATTGAATGTATAGTTGATGCATGTATATTAAATGCAGCAACCCCTGTAGGAGCCAATGTGAGTAGCTGGTGCTGCTGGTGCAGATTGTAAGTATCAAGTGCTTTTCTTATGCGAGCAATCAAGTATGATTTCCCTGTACCTGCTGTCCCTTGAATAATCATGTGTAATGGTTTATTTGACTGATGTTTGCTATGGTTGATAATATGTGTGAGTGCTAGTTTTTGTTTGGAAGATAATGTATAGTCTGGGACATCATACTTAGTTGGAGCATGCCTTTCATGGCTACATGCTTTGTCCATGTTTATAAATTGTGTGGCAATTTCATGAAGCCTTGGGGCACTGAAAGTTGTTCCCATCTGTAGCTGCTATCAAACTCACGCATGCCAAGCAGGTCAAGCTCATTTAGGCTGATGTTGTTTGAGGGGCCCATTTGCGAAAATAATTCCCATTCATTCATTTCTAGCATGTCCCTTTTTTCCATGTCAATTTCACTATCTGATTCTGCATCGTCGGTGTTTACGTCTAACGGGGTGGTGCGCGGGACATGGCATACATCATATTTGGATGTATTCATTTGCTTCCAATTTGCAATTACTGTATCCTTAGTTATCCCTATGTCGAGTTCCAAGCTTCAGAAGTGCTTGTACAGTAGGAGCTCACTCCAACAGAAAGTTTCGAACTGGTCTGAGTCCTCATCTGGGATGGTGTAGAACTTTGGGAAAACATTGACAATCGCTTTAACCTTTCTTTCTTTCCACTTGCATCCCCTGCGACTCGCAGAGTACGAGAAAGATCGTGCAGATTCAAGTAGCGTTGTTGTCTCCAATTCTGGAGGTCGATTAATGTACGACTGAAGGTAGCTAGGTTGTAGATGGCTTTCATGTGGACCTCTTGTTATTCGATGGAACATTTTGCATCCAACATTCAAAGATGTAAAAGGTCAATTACAAACATTAAGCGGCAATTTCTGAAGCATTTGGCATGTTTCTTGTGCTCCAATATCACGCTCTGCCACAATTTCTGCCATGAATTTTTGATATGCTGCGAGGGCCGGGACATCTTGTTTTTGGGTTGCAGATATTCTTGCTAGCATGTCAGTACAAGTCTCAGATGCTCTCTCTGCTTTTGATGCATACTTGGAAATGTATTTTAGAACAACTGCCCGTGAGATGACAGGTTGACAATCTATGTTGGCTCTCCATATTGAAATCATTTCTGGATTGTGTATGTTTAACCTATCATCATTCCGTGCAGGTTCATATTGTTTTTTCCCACAGTTGTTACGTGATAGGGTAGATATAATTTTCTCTTTCCATGGAGCTTTGTATCGACATTCTACCTTTTTCCCTTTCTTTCGCAAGCATGTCCCCTCTCTGCATTTTGTGTGCCTTTGGACACGATTTATGATATCTTCGTAGTCATGAGAGGGGTCTGTAGCAAATATTTGTGTTGTGTCTAGTAAGCAAGGATCGTCTTGGAAAGATCAAAAAATCAAGTTGTTTCTTGCTGATGCAGCACGGGGATTCCAAGCACTGACATACCTGTCAAAGAATTTCCTAGCCTGTTGAACTGCTACACTGTCATCCCAATCAAGTTTATCCATGTTTGGTGCATCATAGAGCCAAAGAAATCCATGTACATGTGCAGTGCCATGATGTTGCCATTCATACCTGTACCAGTAATCTTTTGCATTGAGGAGTTTCTCAATAACCTCTTCACGGAACACTGTGAATCGCTGATGCAAGTACAATGATGTGGTGTGGGGGTTGTTGACTACATTTTCTAAGCGCTGTTTATTTGTTTGCATTCCTACCAGCGCACCATCCGATATCAAACATTGTAGGTCTGGCCACTTTGTGTCTGCTGCACTTAATGTGAAGAATAGAGTGGGAGACCCTATCTGGTTGATCATATTTGTTAGTTCAGCATGACATTTATTCCAATATGGTCTTGTGCCTCGCATTGAAGAGCCAAAGTGCATGAGCTCTTGAGCTAATTGTGTGTCAGGCAAGTTTTTCAAGTGTGCTCGAAGGTCCTCAATAGTGGTTGGCATGTTCTCTTCTGCATTTTTTTTAATGAAAACTACAGCAAGCCCTTGGCTACGATGTCGCATCATAAGATTAAGCATGAAATACCGGAACCTTGGATGCCTTCCAAATCTATGGTCATGAAATCTCATTAAGTGGAGTGCATACTCATGCATGTGCACTTCCCTAATTCGTGGTTGCATTTGTAGCGCAACTCCAGTTGGAAAGAGTGTTGGAAATGCCATATCAAGCAACCTTTCAGTATTGTATTCATTTATCGACGATGAGTTTATTTCAGGCCAGTCTATAATGTTGTTTGTGTTGTCATCAAGGTCTAATGTTTTCTTAATAATTTCTAACTCACAGCATCTATTTGGAAGTCTAGCCATAAATGATGAGGTGTTTACTGTGCTGCGTTCAATATCATCCCCATCAGAGGCAATTTCATTACTTGGAACGACCATGTCTTCATTGGTTTCAAGGGTTTAGATATTGTGATAATGTCTGCTGGTGGGTGCAAGTTTGCCATCAACTGGGGAGTTTTTAAATAGGAACAACTGTGATTATTTTATAACAATAAAAGTTGCATGTGTGTGATTTGTAAAAGGACATTTGGAAATGGGGTGGGAAAATGACAACCACAATGGAAACAAAAATCTTCACTAAGGAATGCTTGTAAAATGAAATAATGAGTATCTTTACGAGCATGTTTGGAATTGATGACGGGAGATCTTGTATCAGTTGAATTAGTCATATATATTGTCCTTAGATCAACAAATAAAAAGTTGCATTCATTTTTTTTTTTTTTTAAAAATTCTATCATAGGAATAGATTTTAAATTAAACTACACTTTTTTAAGAAATAGCATAGACCAATACGGAAACATACAAATTCGCTTATATGCAGAATCAAGTTAAAAAAATATAAATATAGATTAAAATGCCGATTATATTCATGATGTTATTTTCCTTTTAACAATAAGGAAGCAGGACAATTAAATCCAAAATCTATATACATAACTATTGTTAAATTCCACCCACTACATTTTTTTTTTAGAAAGCACATTTATTCAAGCACATGTAAGCCTAATATTTGTAACATGAGAAGTGCGTTAGTTTAAGGTCTACAAAAGTATGCATTGCAATGAAAAGAAATATTAGAGGATATAAACTGATGTAATTAATGGGAGAAGACTTGTGAATAAAATTGGAAATCTGGAAAGATGTGTTGGCTATATGTCTCTATAGACCCTTTTCCCAATTCACTTTTAGTTGAGAAAATCTAAATGGCAATATAAGTGGATGAAGTATCTGGAATTAAGAATAACGCTATATATCAGAATTAAGAATAAACTTATTTGGAAATATAATAGTAATGTTATTATTATTCCACCAATTAACAATAACATTATTTATGATAGTAATTTTATTAGTGTACCACAAAGTAACAATAACGTTTCTAATTTATAAATTAGTATTACTAAATATAATGTGTACCATTAATTGTATCCCATTACTATACTACCCTTTTTTGTATTTATAGTTTACAAATTTTTACCACAATAATTATTATTTATTCTTTCTACAGTAGTACGATTATTGTAGTCAAAAGTCAAACAATCCTTAATACCAATATTCCACATTTCCACCGTACTTTAATATTATTATTTCTATTTTCCTCAATCTAAACATAAATAATATTATACCAACATATAACTCTTTGAAAAGTGGCACCATACACTCTTTAAAATCGACAATTTAATCTTTGGTATTATTATTAATTATCTCATGTAAACATTATAACTAAATCTTTAGGCTTATACTGATGATAAAGTTTAACCCGCGTTTAACGTCAATTCACCTTACTAAAATTACTTCTATCTAAATAAAAAATAATAATATCAGATAAATAACCCATTAAGGATAATATGAACATTTGCTCGCAAATTAACCCTTTTTATAAATTTCAATTTTTCAATCTCAATTTACCTTACTTAAATCACTTCTATCTAAATAAGAAGAATGATGTTAAATAACTAACCCATTAATGATAATACTAACGTTTACTCGCAAATTAACCCTTTTTTATAAAGTTCAATTGTTAATCTCAATTTTACCTTACCAACATCAAATAACTAACCCATGAATAATAATAGTAACATTTACTCTCACAAATAACCTCTTCATACTAAGAATAATATGTACTCCTACTACAATAGTAATGTTTTAAAAAATTACTTTAACTTCATTCGATAAACAAAAAAAGCTTAAGTTCATCCGATAACGAATAAGCTTATTTAATTTAACTTCATTCGATAAGCAAAAAAAACTTAATTGCATCCGATAGCGAATAAGCTTATTTAAGCAGTGCAAAAAAATACACTTTTAGTCTTTTATTTTTTTCCTAGTAAATAAATGAAGGTAAAAGGGGAAAAAACGGACACTTACCTAATAATTTCTATGGGATATCATCGCACATTTACTATCTACTGCAGCAATATAGTATTCCTTAACACGAAGATTTCACATTTTATTTTATTTTATTTCTATACATGGGGTAATACCCCTTGAGTACTCAAAGTTCCAACGTACAGTAGTAGTATTTTTTTAATTTACCTCAGTCTAAAGATAAATAATATTATCCCAAACATATAACTCTTTGAAAATGGCCACCATATACTATTTAAAATAGCCAATTAAATCACTGGTAATATTATTAATTATCTCACCAAACAGTAAACCTAAATCATTAAGCTTCTACTCATGCTAGTGTTTAAACTGAGTTTAATGTCAATCTAGCTTACTAAAAGTACTTCTATCTATATAAAAGGGAGGTTGGGAGTCTTAGGTTAGTTGAATGTTTTTTGAAAGATTTTTTAGTTGGAGCCTATCAATCAACACAGAAGTCCTCTTAATTGATATTTATAATAAACGCAATTTGGAACTGGCTATCAATCCCAAACTCCCATTTAGCTTATTAACTTATTCCTAGCTGTGTGATTTAGGTGACCATTTTTTGCACTGCTAGAACTATTCAGTTACAATCCTGACATTTTTTTTTTTTTTTTCACAACATACATTAGCAACCTAACACTTTCGCAGCAGGCCACCACTATACAACACAACTCCTAAGCCTATCACTATATTGGTAATAGTACACTTGAATGAGGTACAACTCAAGGTTTAAATACCGATGGGTTCATGTTGGGTGACTCCTTTTAGACGAGTTTCTTGGAGGGTAAAAATCAAATTCCTTCCAACGACTTAAATGTCTAAGTTTGGACAATTTAGTTTACTACAAGAATGGTTGACTCTAAAATAGTTATTTTAATATTCGTGTTGGGGCGGGGGGGCAACTTAAGAATCTCTACATCCAAAATACCTAGAGGTAACTATGACTTGTTCTTTTTTGAGTGCAGCTTATTATTAAATCTTTCAAATCTAGCGTGAGCCCCAAATAACATTTAGTAATTGGATAATTTAGGCTTTGCATATAAGGCATTGCATAATGGGCTAGGTAGATTAAATAATTATTCTAGGTTGGGTTTCTACCCAACAACATGGTGATGGTTTAGTATAAGGTGTTTTGGTAGAGGCTACTAAACCATATTTAAAAAAATCATGTAAAATAACTATTTCACAAAACATTACTTTATTTATTTAACTAACTACTTATTCATCCCCTATATATATATATATAATTACATCAATGATGAATACTATTATTAATTAGTGACAGTATTTACTTCCATCTTTTAAATTTATTTACTATAGAATGGGAAATTTCCTTTCTTTTAAAGAAAATTTGATTCTACCTAATTATTTACCCTTTCTTTCAAAAAAACAAATCTAATCCTTCTTAGGTTAGATACTACCCTTCTTCACGGGATGCGGGAACATATCCTTCTTTTATTTATTGATGTCATTATTTAAATGACTTAAGAAAATGGGGTCATATGTTTAGTTATCTTTGATTAGTTTATTTTATATTTTAATCAAAGCTTTGATATCAAATCTCTATGTTTCCTTTTGTGACTGATTTATCTTTCTGATCAAATATGTTTATCTCTTTATTTAATTCATCTTTACGTTATTCAAATATTTGAATTATCTTTTACACTTGGTCTTTTAACTTGTTTAAAGCTTTGATTAGTTTATTTGATATGTTAATCAAATCTTTGGATAAGATCTTTTTATTTATTTATTTATTTCATCTTTTAGTTTATTCAAATATTTGAATTATCTTTTATTTTGATTTATTTTTTCGATCTTTAATTTATTTATGGTAAGGTTTTTTATTTCATCGTTTTGATTTGTCTTTGTAATTCTTATTTATTCAAATATTTGAATTATCTTTTAAATATATATTTATATCTTTGTGATTTATGTTTGATTTTTCCTTTTGATCAAATCTTTTTTGATTTATCTTTTAAGTTATTTATAATAATATTTCTGGCCTCAACCCTAACTATATCTATTAACCCTAAACTTGAGAACAAAACTAAATGTAAACCTAATACTAATGCTAACCCTAACCCTAAGTTTGATGCTAGTAACCCCAATTATTACCCCAACCCTAACTATATCTATTAACCCTAAACTTGACAGCAAACCTAAGTGTAACGCTAATCCTAATGCTAACCCTAACCCTAAGTTTGATGCTCTCTCCCTTTCTCTCTCTCTCTTTGAACTATTTATTTGTTTTTTGATTTTTTTTCTTTGATCATTCAATTTATCATGGTAAACATTTTTATTTGATCTTTTTGATTTATTTCTATATTTGAATTATTTATTTGATCTTTTAGTTTATCTACAATAAATATTTTGAATTCTTAGTAATTTATATTTATTTGTTTTTTGATCATATCTCTTTGATTATTTATTTGATCTTTCAATTTATATATATTTTTTAATTTTTTTCTAAATTTATCTATGATAAATATTTTAAAAGATTATGATTTATCATTTTTGATTATTTCATCTATATATGATAAATATTTTAAAATATTGTGATTTATTTATTATTATTTTATTCATTTATTTTATTTTTTATTACATCTGGGTGAGAAGGGCAAATTAAGCCCTAATATTAGTAAGACAATATTACTAACCATTTTTTTTTCACGAAAACCTATTTATGCTCAGATGACTACTTGAGGAGAAAAACCCAGATTATTTAACCAAGATAATAACAATAATATTTTCTTCTATAAATTATAATAGTAATTTTATTATTATTTAATCAATTAACAATAACTTAATTTATTTATAAAACAATATTATTAAAATAATGTGTACCATTAATTGTATTCGATACTCTCTTAATATTTATAATTTACCAATTTTACCACTACTATTATTATCAATTCTTTCTCTAATAATACTATTATTTTACTCAAATTTTCCAAATACATTTTTGTAGTTTTAATATTGATTTTCATATTAGTTTCATTTTATGCTTATTATAATACCAATATTTTATTATTATTTTTAATATTTTTACATAGGGTAAAACCCCTTTGAATATTTACACTTGCACTTTACAATATTATTATCATTATTATTAACCACAATTTAGACATAAATAATATTAGCATTCTCCTATATGATATTATCACCAACATATTGTCCCTTAAATTATTTAATCATTACCTTAAAGGAAACAAGTTCACCTTAAATCTCAATTTTCCGTACTAAAAATTACTTTCATCCAAATAAAAATAATAACATCAAATAGCTAATCAATGAATACTAATAATATTTACTCTCAAATTAACCTCTTAACAATAACATCTACTCATTTATAATTTTTATTGCTACTAAATCAACCAAAATAACATTATTTAAAACATTATTCCTTTAATTTTGTGAGTAGTATAATTTTCAGTGTAATTTATAATTTAATAACATTATTTACAATTGTAATACTACTTCTTAAAAGTGTTATTCACAATATAATATTATTCTCCAAAATAATTACTGTGTTCAGAAGTTCAACAGAAAATACAAATTGGATATGATTAGGAATGCCAAAGCTCTTCGAAGGCTTCATTCAGAATGCGAGAGAGCAAAGAGGAGTTTGTCCTCTGAGGTAGAGACTGTCATCGACATCGACTGTCCCCATGAGGGACATGAATTTTCTCTAAAGTTCAGCAGAGCCAAATTGGAGGACCTGAACGCCGACTTATTTGAGAAGTGCATGGAAATAGTGAGAAAATGTTTAGAGGATGCCCACATGAACAATGACCAAATTGATGACATTCTATTAGTGGGAGGTTCGTCGCGTATAACAAAGTTGCAAGAATTACTGAGACATAATTTTGGGCAGGAAGAGCTATGCAACAAAGTAAACCCTGACGAGGCCATTGCTTATGGTGCAGCCGTGCAGGCGGCAGCATTGAACAATGAAGATGTGACCCTAGCGCTCACGGATGTTACACCTTTTAGCCTTGGAATTGAAGCTGGCGATGGAGTCATGACCGTAGTTGTTCCTCGAGCTACCCCAATTCCAGCTCAGGAGGAGGAATATGTCACTACAGCCCGTGATAATCAGACTGCAGGAAGTATTTTCGTCTACGAAGGAGAGAGACCGTTGATCACACAAAACAATTTTTTGGGTAAATTTGTATTGCGTGGAATTCCGTCGGCCAGATGTGGGGTGCCATGTATTAAGGTTTGCTTCAAAGTAAGTGAGGATGGCATTCTCGCAGCCTCTGCAGAGGACGAGGGTAGCGGAGCAAGTAAAGAGATTACAATAACCAACGCCTGTGGAGGACTGAGCAAAGAGGAGATAGATAAAATGATAGCTGATGCAGAGAAATTTAGAGAGCAGGACGAAAAAGTTAAAAAGAAGAATCTGGCCAGAAACAGTCTAGAGTGCTATATTTACAACATGAAAAGTAGGGTAACGGAGGCGAAGACCAAACATAATATCAAGGCATCTGACTACAACCAGGGTGGGTATGTGGTATCTACGATTGTAGGGGCAAAAGTAATTCCCTGACCCAGCTGGTTTGGTGATAGACGGTTCAGGAAGGCGTATGTTGTCATCAAAGCAAAAAAGTGCATGATGTTGTGTTTAAGCAGGCGGCCATGATGAAGAAAGAAGGAAAGAGCCAGTAAAATGAAAAGTTAAAAACCAGAAAAGTAAAACATAAATCAGGTATTGAAGGCTCACTGATTGTTGAGCTTGTCCAAATGGAAGGAGCGTGGGTGGGTGTCACTTCAATGCCTCTCGTGCAGAGCTGCTACAATGCCTCCACTCCACTGCAAGCATAACCAAACAAAATATCAATTCAAGTTAGTGTGAGATTCTGATGAGCCTTCAAGCTTCAAGATTTGGGAGGATGGTACTGACCCAAATTGCTCAGCAACAATTTAAACTAAACCACTCGAAATCTCTGCAGGGCTTTTGGCAACAGTCTCTGTTCTTCCCTTCACTTCAAATTCCAATCCAAACTATGTCGACAACGCCTTGCCTCCAGGTGAGAGAAATATAAGTTTTCTCAACATTTATTGCTAACAGGGAAGTTTTGGTGGCTGAGTAAATTGGAGGGCAAGAACGAAGACCCCAAGAAAGGTGCGTAACTACACAAGTGCACCCAGAGCCATACCTGGTGACATAAGGCAGCGTCCAAAATCTGCATTTTGTGTACATTTTCTACGCCAAAATCTGGTTGACGCCATCCGTTTATTAAATGCCACAATGTCCAATGGGAAGAATAGTGTACGTAAGTGTTTCTGCCATGCCTACCGCCGCACACCTTTCCTCTCCTGCTTGACCAAAGTACACGGGACCCCTTTCCTGTCAATTGAACAGATCAATCATCATTGTACGCAATAGTCACTGGAAGTGGAATACCCACAACCCGGCAGAGGAAGGCCTGAAACATTTTCCGGTATCAGACAATAGACATTTTCGGTGGTTTTCCCACCTATAATAGCCTATTGGCTAAAAATTATTATAATCATATATGGGTAGTTAGGTCATCTTAGGGGTTATATTAAAAGTATTTAAGTTGGCATGGGTGGTAGCCAAGGCATAATTAGGTATATATAGGAGCTAATTGATAGTTATTATCATCATACTAAGTATTTTTTTTTTTATGGAAAACTATTGGAGGTATCCCCCTTGAAGTGATATATTATTATTAAGTATTTGTAGCCAATTTTCTATTATATTATGCTATTCTTCAATTTGTTTCATTACAAGTGGTATTTTGAAGTATGATATGAGCACCATGAAGGTAAAGAATTTATTTATTTATTTTGGAAAGTGCATGTAGATCTTTGACTTGGCTGAATGATTCCATGATCTTTAAAATATTGTTGAAATATCATATTAAATATTTGAGTATAAATTTTAAGGCAATTGGAGAAGAATTCATGGATTTATTACAAAATTAGGGTTACATCAAGGCTTCCACTTGATTCACTCGCAAGGTCAAGAATCGATGATTTTTTTATAATCTCTAGAGGGTTCATGAGTAAAATAATTATGCTACTATAGTCTAGATTTGAGGTCATTAGGAGTAGAATTCAAGAAGTTATTGTCAAACTAGGGTTTAATCCAAATTTGCTACTAAGGTTACAAATTATTGAATTTATTAGAGATTGTAGACATCTAAAAATGACTAGCGTATTTGCATCTATACATTTTATCATTATTTTTATCAATTATTTTGTCCATACTAATTAAATAATTTTTAATTATTTAATTTAAGCTATTATTTCTCCCTTTTCTTCAATAATAATTAAACAAATTTTAATTATTTAATTATTTTTATTTTTTTATGATATCTATATTAATTTAATTTTTTTTAATTATTTAATTAATTCAACACTTATTATTTCCCCTCCAATATTTATCATTAATTAAATTTAAATTATTTTTGATCCTCTATAATTAAATAATTTTAAAAATTTATTTAATTAGCTAACACTCATCTTAATAATTAAATTATTTAAAATAATTTATTTAAATTTAAATTATCTTTCCCTCTAAAATAAATAAATAAATAATATTTTATTTATTTGTCCAACTATACTTATGAATTAAATAATAAATTCATTTAATTCTTTCAACTATCTCGCCTCATTAATTCAAATTTTAGCTCCAATCCTATCTTGAATTTTCATATCCATTTATTCTTCTAATTAATCTCCACCACTAATCAAATATCAATTGAATCATATAAATAAAATCCTTCACTCATTCATATCCCCTATAAAATTAACTTGAGAGCATAATTTCATATCATTAGATCTAGATCATAAGAGCACATTATCAAGAAAGCTATCATTATTAAGCATTATCAAGCACTTGGTCATTATCAAGAAATTTATCATCATCAAGCATTATCAAGAGCAAGTATCATCATCAAGACAACTATCATTCTCAAGCATTATCAATTAAGATTATTGTCTATCTTCTATCAAGCAAGCAAGCCATCATTATCAATAATCCTTGATCATCTATCATTATCATTTATATCATACCATCATTGTACTTTCATGGTTATATTACTTTGAAGCACAATCCACAATGGAGAAAATCAAGGTATTTTGTATAATGACATTTCTTGCTATTTAATTTGAAGCTAAGATCTTGAGCTTCATTGAGTAATTGTTGATGTTTAAAATCAATACTTTCATTGCATTGTCTCTATTTTGTATAATTCACATTTTCATCATCGATAGAGATTATTTTTTAAAATTTATATATAGACCCTAATAAGTTAAAAAAAAAATACATATATTATATTTATTCTATATCATTTATTAAAAACTATTTTGTTGCACTATAATAGGGTGTTACACAAGAGGAAAAAAGAATACACTCACTCTCCAAAGAAATCAAGAAATCATGATCAAGATAATACATTAATGGAAGAGATGGATACCATAACCAAGAGAGAATAAACCAAAAATATTAAGGTGGATAGTAAAAACTTGTAAGAAAGATTGATTACCATACGAGGAGATATATCTATCATTCATAACACATTCGTTAATATCAACAATTATATCCAAAATCAATTAGATTCATAAGTGGATCCTTTAAGCATCCAAAGTGAACCATCTAGGTTATCTAACCTAGGTCCAATATTAACCATCATATGGGATCTCAAAACCTATTACCAATGGAGAACATGCACAAGGAGGAAGTAGTAGTAGTTTTGGATGCCAAATCTGCATATGCTTAAAGCTTAACATAATATTATCAAGTTAGTCATTTGAAACACATTAAATTAAACATCCCTATGAAATACTTAACCATGCTAAAATATGCAAACTAAATAAAACAAAAACAACTAACTACAAGCATATGAAAACATGATCAAACCCCTATCTCATAGTGGATTGGTGCTTCTGTGGAAAGAAGCCCTTTCCCAATCCTTGATAAGCTCTAGATATGTTGATGATGCAAGATGATGTGTGTATAACAAAGATACTAAGATTGTGGATTTGTGGAGGATTAATACAATAGAGGAACTCTCTATTTATAAGAAAGGATGATGGAGGATTTAAAGATATAGAGGATGTGGGACAAAAGATAAGCCAATGATAAAGTGCCACTTGTCAACATGTGAGAGGTTGAGGAATGAGCACATTTTGGTCAATGCGCCAAAGAGGGGGAGATTTGAAATTTAAATTTGATGAAAAGATGAGTTAAATGCTAAGTTGACTTGTGCAAGAGACATGTAAGAAACATGTTAGAGCTCTTAAATGTTTTGTTTGATGTACATGTCAATTTGGGGGGAGATTTCAAACTTAGAGAAAATTCCTCAAAAATGCCAAGTTGAAAATAAATAAAGATTTTAATAAATCATTTAAATGCATTTTAATGTGCAAGTGGAAAAATCTAGAGAATTTTGGAGATTAGGATTAAATTAATCAAGGTTTAATTAATTTAATGAGGGATTAGGTGATTTGACCTATTTGATTTAGATTTATGGATTAAAATAAATCAAAAGGAAATGGAAAATGATTTTAAATTTAATTAAATAAATATTTGATTTATTTAATCAAAGAGGATGATGTTAGACTAAATCAAATAAATATTAATTTATTTAATTTAATGGAATGACCTAAGGAGATTAATCAATTAAACTTGATTTATTTAATTGATCAGGCGAATATGATTTAATTAAATATGAGGAATGTATGATGTTAATTTCGAATGTCTACAGTAGTCATAGTAGTAGTAATAGTAAAATAAGAGGAAGAGGAGGAATAAGAAGAAAAAGAACAAGAACAAGAAGGAGAAGGAGAAGGAGATGAAATAGGAAGACAAGGAGAAAGAAAATAAGAAGAGGGAAAAAAAAGAGAATAATTCAAACCAATAACATCCTCCCAATTTATTATCACTTATTAAAAAAGTTCAAAAATATTACCTTCTAAGGAGGTCCTAGTTAGGCCATTCGATCAATGCTAGGATATCATTTACCATTAGTGATCTCTTCCTTGAAGGCACACCAAAAGGTAAGAGAAATGGAAGAACACATTCATCACTAAGAGGTAACTTCTAGTCTCAAGGAGAATAAGGTAAATGAACTAAAAATAATGAAGATGCAAGTGGATTAATACAAATTTTAACATAGAAAATGTTACCTAAGATTAAAATAGAGGGAAGACATATCTTGGAGTTGAAGTTAATCTTCCATGTGTATACATAAAGAAGCTAAGAACAAGGAAAATTTGGGAAACAACGACAATTTCCCAAAGTACCTTGATTTAAATGAAAGTCTTTTATAGTAAAAGCCACCACATGAGAATATGAATATTTTATGCAAAACCATCCATAATTGATTACCATTGAGGAGAATTTTTTTTTAAAGGGGGAATGATACAAACCTAATTATATAGTGTGTATTTAAAATTTATGATTGCCTTAACTCTTAAATAGGTTATCAAAATATTATTATAATCATCTATAGGTACCTAATTTATTCTATAAGGCATAATTAAGTATCTAAGTTGGCTTGGGTGGAAGTGAAAAAATAATTAGGCATGTATAGGAGCAAGTGGCTAGTTATTATCATCATATTGAGTATTATGTTCTTATTGAATACTATAATTGAAGGTGTCCCCTTTGAATTGGATTAGGAGGTTCCCCCTTATATGAGCAAGTTGAATGATATCGATGTGAAGTTTTTTTTCTTGAGTGGAGAGTGTAAGATGATGAGAGGAGTTATGGTATTGGTGAAGGGTGTTTAGTTGGCACCTTGTTCAAGTTGGATGCATGCATTGTATAGTGAAGTAGTGCTTCAAGGAAAATTTGATAGGTGCTCATTCTTTGGAGATGAAAAATTCTACCTGAAGAAAAATGTTATGGCACCAGAGACAACCATATTTGGTTGTGAGGCATATGCACATGTGTCGAATGAGAAGAGGTTGAAGTTGGAGAAAAAAATTGTTAAATCTATCTTCAACAACTATGGTGTCTATGTGAAAAGATACAAGCTCTGGGATCCAGTGGTAGAGAAGATTCTCTAGAGTAGAAATGTGATTTCCAGAGAGTTGGAACCTTCTATTACTATGCAACCAGAAAAAAAAGAGAAAAAAAAGGATGTAGTTCATGTTCCACCTACTCTGATAAAAATGAATTATGTACATCTCAACATCAATCAATCTAAGGAAACAAAAATTTCAAAGGAAAAGTGGAAAAGATGAAGCTATTTCACTATTGTAGTTCTCATGGAAATAACTCGAATGGTGCTTCAGGAGGTATTGTTTCCTTCTGGAATAGTCACATAATCAAAGGGGATCAAATTTTGGAAGTTTTGAACCATATTGCCACTAGATTCACACATATTAGGGATAATTTCAGTTGGATTCAATCTAATATCTATGCCCCCAATGGAAAAGGTCTTAGAAAATCCTTCTGGATGGAGCTGGCTTCCTTTAGGAGGACTTTTGACGAAGAGTCTTGGGTTGTCATGGGAAACTTTAATATGCCCTTAATGAATGAAGAAAAATTTGGAGGTTCCCAGATCAATGCAGAGAGCAAAGAGGATCTGCAGAGCTTCATCAACAACTAGGTGCTGATTGATCTGGATTTACATGGAGCTTCCTACACCTGGTCGAATCACAAAAAGGGCATGGATTTTATTCAGGTCAGATTAGATAGATCTTTAGTCTCTAATATTGGCTCTTTAATTATTACTGTTCTCTTAAAGCCCTCTCTAGGATTGGCTCTGACCACTTCCCTATAAATTTTGTTGTTGAACCTTTAAAGAAGAAGAAAAATATCCCATTTAGAGTTGAAAAATGTGGCTTTCTCATCCTTCTTTTAAAGAAGAAATCAGGAAATGGTGGAATATAAGTATCCCTGGCACAACTATGTTCAAAGTGGCTAAAAAATTAAGGGAAGTTAAATTCAATTTGAAAAAATGGAAAAATGAATCCTTTGGGAATATTTTCAGGATTAAATCTGATCTTCAAATGGATCTAGGGGAGATTCAAAACAAAATCAAAAAGGAAGGATATTTGAATTATATTAAGGAAAAAGAGAATAAGATCCTTATTAAGATGCATGATATTATTGGAAAAGAGGAGGAGTTCTAGAGACAAAGATCTAGAGCTTTATGGTTATCTGGTGGTGACAAAAATACTAGTTACTTTCATTTATCAGCCTCAAAACATAGGGCGGTTAATATAATTTCTCAAATTGAAGTGGATGGTATTAGGCATGAGAAGGAGGACATTAGAAAGCATGTTGTTTTATTCTTTAAAAATCTTCTTTTTGAGAATGATGGAAATAACCTAAATGATCAAGATCATCTAATAGAGGCTATACCTAATGTGATCAATCAAGAAAATAATTCGATGTTGTCTACTATTCCTACCAATGAGGAAGTTAAGAATGTTGTTTTCTCCTTTGAAGGGAGTAAAGCCCCAAGTCCAGATGGGTTCCCAATGTTTTTCTTTCAATGTTCTGGGAGATTGTTGGAGAAGATGTGGTGAATGCAATAAAAGAATTTTTTGGATCCAGAAGTCTTCTAAAAGAGTTGAATGCTACTTTTCTGGTTCTAATCCCTAAGAAGTCTAGAGTGGTGAATTTTGAGGCTTTCAGACACATTAGCCTCTGCAACTCAATCTATAAAATCATCTCGAAGGTTTTGACTTCTAGATTCTTAATTCTCTTGCCAACTTTGATTTCACCTCAACAGAATGGTTTCGTCCTTGGTAGACAGATCCTTGATTCTATTGTAACAATGCATGAGAATATCCATTCCTTGATTGAATCTAAGACTGAAGGATTTCTGTTAAAGCTTGATATATCTAAAACTTATGACAGAGTTGATTGGAAATTCTTACTAAATTTTTTAAAAGTGTTTGGGTTTTGCAACAGGGTTCTTCAAATGGTGGAAAAACTTGTGTCTACTGCGTCTATTTTTGTATGGTTAATGGATCTCCTACGACTTTCTTCCAAAGCTCCAGAGGCCTAAGACAAGGAGATCCTATTTCTCCTATTTTATTCACTATTATGGCTGAAAGTCTAGGAAGAAATTTAAAAAGGCTAATTGCCCTATTTTTTCTGTTGGACTTTTTTGTTTTCTCTCTTTTGTTATAAACTTGGTGGTTTCAGGTCCCTGTAAAACCCGTTTTTCCCTTTATCAAAAACATCGATCAATCTAAATATCTAAAATTTACAAGTTGAATGACTTATGAATCAGTCAGAGCCGACTGACTGAAATCGGCGTCATCCAAAAATAGTAAATGATAGTTTATTTGTTTGGGGCGGGCAAGCGCGTGGAAACCACAAGCACTCTTACTTAATATAATCATTTTAAAAGAGAAAGTAATCTCCATTTCCAAAGCCCTTCCGAGTTGACTGACTAAACTATGTGTTCCAAAACAGTAAATGAAAAGCTTATTTGCTTGACCCCAACAATATCGTAGAAGCCACGCGCCCTCTTACCAAATACTATTTAAAAAGAAAAAAATATCTTCAATAATTAAATCTTTTGAAGTCGTTAAGTACGAATGCGCTGACGAAATACATTTCCATTTCTGTGGGGTTCCCCCACAACTTCACCAATTTCCAGTTAATATCCCAAGGGCGACTTTGAATGCATAACAAGTTAGTATCCCTTCTTGGCATACAGTGGGCAACTAAGACAATATTATAATAGTTTATTTAAAATTGGATAGACAATAGTGTTGTTAAATAATGTCATTTTATGAAGTAAAAATTTGTAATAATGGTATTAAAACGTAACAATAAATTAATTTTATTGGGTAACTCAACTTGATTTTTAAAACATTGTAATTGTAAAAGTTGGATATTTTTGTATATTTTTATTTTATTCTGGACTTACTTTAATCTAGTTATTCTTTAACTAATATGTATAAGGTGAGTTTATTGGTGAAAGTGAGCACATAAACAAAGACTTATTACTACAAATTAGACATCGTTGTCATTTTTATCGGCTTCTCTTTAAGGTTTAGATCTACAATTTGTGCAAATGGCGTAGGACAATTGAGGAAATTGTGGAAACAACCTTAGAAAGGTGTCAAATTCAAATTAAGGTCTGATAAAGCCCTTTCACTTAGCTATTATATATTTGACTCAAAGCACAAAAGGTCCCTCTTGTCACCTTTGGAGTTATATTTAAGGGCTAACCATAGTTCACTTTTAGGGGATCCAATAATTACAAATTATTCAATAAAGAACATTCAAAATAAATCCATTCGCATAGTAAGAAGTTTATTAATGCATTACCTTCTTACATTGACATATAGTGTATCTTCCACACAATTTCATGCTATCTTTAATCATTTCCAAAAAAATGTTAAATTAGTACCTTATGAGTTTGACCAAAGGGAGACATGTTCCCAACCATTGGCAAACTCAACGAGACAACCGATTTTTATGTAGAAAAAAATGCTTGTATTTAAGGTGAGCTAAAGGTGAACATCTTTATAGAGATTAGATCCATGCATCAAAATGATTCCCACACCTACACAAGTCAAATGTGTCGGTACAATGATATCATCCTTTTAACAAGAGTTTATTTGAATAATAGATATATAAAAATCTATTTTATAGATGGAAACACAAGAATAATATTTCTTTAAAATGATACATTCAAATTACAATGTATCATTGACCTCTTTGAGGGGGGTACCTCATGGATGCTCAACATCATATAATTCCTAGATTCCATGTGGGATAAACTAATTTAGAAAAAGTGATTACTCACAATGCATATGCATCCAATTCTTTTCCTAATACATCTTAATACAAAATTAATTAATAAGGATATATTTTAGAAGAAGAATATGGAGCAAGAACAAGAGTGTCACCCTAATGAGCATTTTTCAAATTTTCATCCTAGTCATAAACATAAACCTTCTTTACTATGGTTTCAAGGTGGCTCATGGCTTGGGATGTACAGAAAGGCACTCCAAAGCCAAGGAAGAATGGAACTCAGTGGCCTTTTCAAAATGGAAATCGTGGACGTGGCCTACAGTCCTCAAGAGGGCGTAATTTGAAATTCACATATGGGTGGCTTGCAAACTTCTCATGGTTTGGTGGACCTCCCCACAATTCCCGCACACTTCCCTATCTCGTCAGTTCTCTGATGCTCCATCTTCCTCCTAGCACGAGCAAGAAGACTTTGTCACCACTTTTCCCAACACTCTACTATTGGGTTCAATGCCCTTTAGTTAGAGCTTGTGAGAAAACACAAACCATCATCGTACGACCAACTTCATTTGTATTATGATCATTTTTCCTTTTTTTCATGATTTGTGAACATCTTTTTATTTTCTTGGAGTACTTCATTATCTTGGAGTGCCTCTTATACCTTTCTTGTCATGTATATGAGCTATAAAATATTGTAATTACATGAATCACTAAATATTTGAATATAAATTGATAAAAATTATACATGGATTTTTTGCATAATCTCTCAAATTGGACCCGATTCCCACACTGTACTCACCCATGATATGCATAAAATCTTTTAATTTTTTCATATAATTGTACCCTACTTGTTTACACCAATAATTTAATACAATAAATAATATTGGAGGTGGTTCCTAAATTAGTATAGATCATACACATGAATGAAAATCACAATGTTTACAAATATCATCACCCGTTCTCCACTTGTAATATTCTACGTGTACCTTTATTTATTATAGATACATGTGAAAAAGGTCTTATTGATTTGAGATGCTTCATCCTTCTTTGACTTCTCTTAGTGGTCATTCAAGGGTAGATTTGAGGATGAATCTTATAATATTTCACATACCAAGCTCACAATTTCATTGGTAACTATTTCCTATAGCTTGTAAATTCTCTTCACAAAGATCTTTTTATGGGATTTCTTATTTCCTTTACACTCTCTTATAGACAGCATCTTCTAGGAAATTCCAAGCTGGTCAACAATAGCCTCAAAAGTCGACGAAAATAATTTCATTGATAGTTATTCATTTATTATTCGACAAATTTCAAACAAGAGTTTACATTGGTGGTACAACTTAAACTTCATTATTTTTAAGGGGATATAAATTAATTTTCCATTAGGAGGATGCCGAAGTTTTTTCCTTTCCTTGCCTATATAAAAAGTGATTTTTATTATAATTATAATGCTTATAAAAATAACTATTTTTTCTTAGAGTAATACATGATTAATTTATTTGAGAACATTTATGTAGGTTAATTTTTACATGCTCATGTAGGGATCAATAAATGTGTGGCTGATTGTCTTCTATTAAGTAGTTTCTTGTTGAAAAATATACCTAGATTACATCTTGTGGAGAAAAGAAACACAAAAAAAGAGTTAAGTCACAATTATTTTAGGCCTTATAATATATGAAAATTAATTTATAATTAAGTTAAGGAAACTTAATAAATTTTCTTGAGCATCCTCTCAGCATTTGATGGCATAGAGTTTTAGAGCATCTTCTTAATATTTATAACAATATTTTTATAATTTATTTTTGCACGATGTTATATAATTGGAATTGTCACGATAATTAGATATGCATATGGAATCATGTGGAAGATATACAAATTTTATGTTTGACAAAGTATATGCTACAAATATGGTAGATGCAATAATTATAAGATTGATTAATAGCATACTTATATTAACAATTAAAGCCTTTACAAAGGAATACCTCAATTAATTATGGTCTTATTGGTTCCACAATTTTTTTTTTAATAAGTGTATTATGGTTTTAAACATAGAGAGTGTTTATCTCAAAATTATGGAACAATTTTATGACTAACAAAATTTAGCGATTTAGCATTCTATGAATAATGAGCCATTGAGCTAGTAGAAATGTCAAATTATTGTTTCTAGATTTCAAGAGATATAAGAATTAAGTGCAGTCTTGTTTAGAGGTGAATGATCTCTACGAGGGTTTCCATCTTATTCCCGTTTTATCTTGTTTCACTAATGTCATAATATTCCTTTATGTAGGAAATTTCATTAGTCCTTTGCAATAATTATGGAGGATTTTAGATTTCCATGCTTACATGAATTCCCCTACCCTTCATAATGGCCTCAAACTTTATCAACCCAATAGTTTTTTCTAGTGTTTATGGTTTGATGGGTATCAAGAATAGCTTTTCTAAACAAACTGAGCATTTGATGATTTTTGTCCCCAAGGATTCCAAAATTTATGAAAATTAAATCCCCTATGAATGTTGTGTTCCCATCTCAAAATTTAATAGTGGTTGTATATGGCTAGAATATTTTACTTTAATAGCATAATTTATAGGGAAGGTTCCCCATAAAATCATGCTTAATGATTTGGTCAAGGCTTGGGCCTAATATGGGGTCCATCTTGATGTCCAAAACCTAAGGAGTTTTTATATTTCACATTGGTTAAACTAGCAATGAAAAATTATTCTTAAACATAGTCGTGCTAACTTATTTATGCTTCCTTTTTTTTAATTTTATAACCATAGACTTGAAACTTTGTTGTCTCTAAAGAAAGGGATCTTCATGTCCTTATTTGGGTGGAATTCCTAGGGTTTCCTTTTCCATGCTATAATTTATTAACCACTATCATTGTCTTTCTTGAAAAAAAAATATTTGTTAAGAAAAATAGGTTCTTCTTAGCTCATTGTAAAAAAATAGACTATGTTGAGGTTCATCTCTTCAAATATTTTTAAAAAATTGTGGAAATTCAAATTGGACAATGTGTCATAACAAGTGGGTTCTATATCTTAATTTTCCAAACACTTGATTTGATGGATATCAAGAATAGCTTTTCTAAACAAGCATTTGAGGATTTTTGTCCCCAAGGATTCCAATAGTTTTTCCTAGTATTTATGGTTTGATGGATATCAAGAATAGCTTTTCTAAACAAAAATTTGAGGATTTTTGTCCCCAAGGATTCCAAAATTTATGAAATTTAAATCCCCTATGAATGTTGTGTTTCTCATCTCAAAATTTAATAGTGGTTGTATATGGCTAGAATATTTTACTTTAATAGTGTAATTTATAGGGAAGGTTCCCCATAAAATCATACTTAATGATTGGGTCAAGTCTTGGGCCTAACATGGGGTCCACCTTGATGTTGTCCAAAACCTAAGGAGTTTTTATATTTCTCATTGGTTAAACTAGTATTGAAAATCATTCTTAAACATGGCCATTAGCTTATTTGTGCTTCCTTTTTTTTAATTTTACAAGGTCATCTAGACTTGAGAATTTGTTGTCTCTAAAGAAAGGGATCTTCATGTCCTTATTTGGGTGGAATTCCTAGGTTTTCCTTTGCTATGCTATTATTTCTTGACCACTATCATTATATTTCTTGAAAATTTTGTCTTTGTTGAGCCAAATAGGTTCTTCTCGGCTCATTATAAAAATTGAGACTGTGCTGAGGTTCACCTCTTTGAAGATTTCAAAAATGTTGCGGACATTCAACTTGGACAATGTGTCATAACTAGTGGGTTCTATATCTTAATTTTCCAAAAACTTGTTCTAGGTTTCAATCCTTTGATCACAAGATGAAATATTGACGCATACTTTAATATGGAGTAATATCCCCCATTAGGGATGTTGTATACTTCAATTTTATTTTTATCCACGAGATACCAATGTTTAGATATTATTTCAAATTAGGTTTATCCCAACAAATAATAAGATTTATAAAATATGTAGAAATGAATTGCAAACAATTACAAATGAAAATTAATTCACAATCAATAAATTTAGTCCTCTTATTATAAAAAAATATCACACTTACAATCAATTAAGTTTTTTAGAACAACGTCAACAATATTATTATTAGAAGTGTAATAAATTTATAAAAAATGGGTGTAAAAAAGCCACCTTAGAATTATAATCCCTAGGTACTAAGAACAAGCCACCTAATTTGAACAAATAGGCATTGTTAGGAGTCACCTAAATAAAAAATCAGTAAAGCTCAAATGTAATACTTGAGTGGAATTGCTTAGCACTAGAGAAGGGATTTTTCCACTAGCCATATGTGAGGATCACGGGATTTTTATTCTCCAATCTACAATGATAAATAAATAGGATATATAATTTGATTGATGAATAATTTCATAAAAAATAGATTATTTCTTTGATCCTTTACTTAGGTTTAAATAGTTGATTGAGCACTCACTTTCCTCCAAAAATAGAAATTCAACTCTTCAGTTTTCTCTTCAAGGATCCTGACACACACACCCCGTGCCAACAAAACTTCAAGGAATAAAACTTGATTACATATTACCCAAAGGATCCTATAATCTAGGAACACATAAAATAGAAAACACCAAATTATTACAAAGTTATTTCCCTAATTTATTTCCTCAAGCCTACAAGAAATGAAAAATCAACTTATGGAACATCCAAGAATCTTATAGAAAAAGGGGACATGATATTCCTCCCTCCCCAAATTTTGTGCTCTTAATCAATTCATGTTTGGATGCTTTGGGATGTCATCACATTCCCATGTACCATCTTCTCCTTGTAAGTCCCATCACACCAAATACTCAATAATGGCTTAATTCTTTAACTTCCTTTCATGTGTATATAATAAAAACTTTTGAATTAGTATGAGTCTTCCTTCATCGCCAAATGGTGGAAAGTTTAACATGTTTCTATAATACCCTTTTGAGGCACAAAATATGGTTTTTTTTTTTAATTATACTATTCTTAGGTAACTCTAGCTTATAGAAAAATTCCCACTCCTTTCTTATGATCTTCTAAGGTCCATAAAATCTAGGCTTCAAATTTTTAGCTCATTTCTTCTTCAATGAAGACTACCTATAGGGTTGTATCCTTAAGTAAACCATGTCTCCAACTTCAAATACTCTTTTATTATGATGATAATTTTCATAGATCTTCTACTAGTTTTGAGCATGGTGGACATGATCCTTAAAATATTTCAATATCTCTTGCTTTGGGCACTCTATTTTCTATGTTTGCAAGATCGACAAAAGTTAGAGAATTATATACATATAGATCCATGAAAGGTGGAATACCTATGGACATATAGTAGGAGGTGTTATAATGATGTTCATCTAAATGTAAATACTTGATACAAGCCATTTTCTATTCATAAATGCAGTTTCTTAGGTGCCCTTCAATTCAATTTTTTTAAGTAACTTTCGTCTATCAATCTATATAGGCATGATAACTCATTCTAGGTGTGAGATTTTTTCTTACCAAATGAAATAATTCTTGCCAAAAGTGACTTGAAAACTTGTTGTCCTAGTCACTAACAATGTTCTTAGGTAACCCATACAATTTGAGAACCTCCTTATAAAATAAATCATCAATTTTGCAAACCTTCAAGTTGGAGGATGTGGCATAATAAAATGCATGCTTGGTGAGTTTGTCCACCACCAAAAAGATGTAATATTTTTCATTTACCTTGGGTAACCCATTGATAAATTCCATAGATATACATTTCCACTTTTGCTAAGGAATGAGAAATGGTTGAAGCAAGCCTACAAAATAAAGAAGATAGTAACCCATTGATAAATTCCATAGATATGCTAAAGATAAAAATATGTTAATGATAATGGGGATAATGATGGGTGAGACCCTCTTGTAGATACTACAAGCCTCACTGAAGTATAGGACAAATTGAATGAATGGATTCCACCTCCTCTTGCTCTTGTTTCATATTGACTTTAAGTAGTTCTATTTTGTTCCAAACTTCTTCCTTATTTCGACTTTTGAAGTTAAACTATTTCCACCCACTTTTTTTGTGTATATGTAAAACACTATTCATCAAAATCAATACTCTATCTGATTTATGTTTGTTTATATATTTTTAAAATTATTCCATGTGTATTTCTTTTATATTAGTAACGGAAACTTTTAAAACCCTCCGTCGGCAAAGCCCTTCATAAAAATACTTCCATTTTGTTAGAGCTTTCAAGCTTGCAGAGTTGTAATAATTGACCTATTGAGAAGAGATGGCATTCTGGACAAAAATTAGCTAATGAACCTAAATTATATTAAAAAAAGAAGAAGGAATGTACAATAGGTTAGGGCCAAAGCGGATCCCCGCCCTGCCAAAATAGAGATTCATACAATTCGCTCCCTTCGCTGTCTTCGCTTGAGAAAGTAAACTCACTGTCTACCCTGTCATATCCGTATTCACTTTGTTCTATGTTGTTCCAGCCTACGCCCATCATTAATACATCTTGATCGATGCCATAACCACGCGGGCCTTCTGTTAAAATAGGCGAATCTGGTACTGCAAAATTGCTAAGGTCTTGTGCAGAATGTTCCGGCGTCTTATCATCGCCTGTGGAGTTCTCGCCATTGCCAGCAGCAGCAGGAGCAGGAGGAACAGGCTTATGGCCTTCGCGACCCAAGGCCACATGACGAAGCAGCTTGTTCCTTGTTGAAAAGGTGAGGGTGCAGGAACAGCGCCATGTGCTATGCCCGCACTTGTTTCCGTGGGTTTTTAGATCTCCCACGAAAGAAAACTCCTTTCCACAGTTGTTGCAGCTATACATCTTAGCGCAATGGCTTCTTCTGTAATGGTTCCGTAGGGATACCATGGATTTCAAGTGCTTGAAATTGGGATGACGCCTGTTGTATCTGCAGCCTTGGAAGGGGCACGAATAATATGAGCTTCTGCACTTGGGTCTGAACGATGTGAGGGCATCCTTGCTTTTGTATTGCTCGCCGTGGGATCGCATGTGAATGCGCACATTTCCGTCTCGCCGGAACTCTTTCCCACAGATGCTGCACAAATGGCTGTGCTCTGCGAGAATGTCGGCAGCCTCAATTTCTACAATTTCTTCTTCGCCTGCAAAACTCAAACGGTTACATTGCGACAAAATCGAAGCAGATGTGGCGATCACCTGGTAGATGATGAAATTGAGGTCCGAAGTCGCTTGATGCGGCTCATCGTGGCTTTCGTTTTGCAAGAAGCACTTCACTTCTTCGGCTTTGTCCCCAAGCCAAGAAAGCTCAGAAGTCAGAGCTAAAAGATTTGTTTCCCCTTCATCGCCATGTCCCAATACAGATTTTTCACCATCGTTACCAGAGACCGCGGGTTGCCAAGAGTTTGCGCCGTCTTGACTAAAAATCTCACCCTCTATAACTTCCATGACTTCACTAAATCCTTGAGAGCCCACTTACTGAAATCTGCGTGTGCCAAAACAAGCCAAAAATGATTGTTTGGGCCGTTCAGGCTCGTGGAAGGCACAAGGCAATCAATAAAGTATATTCAGCACTTTCCACACAAGCACTTTAAAAACATTTTCGCTACCTAATGCTTATTTAGAAAGAAGAAACAATGGGGAACTCGTAATAACGAGATGCCGCTTCGTATACTTAATTTTTTCAGTAGTTTAATACGAATACGAATGTTTGACCCACAGGTTTCTCCAGTTTTTCAAACATTGCGGCGAAAAATTAACCACCATCATAAGAATTTTACATTATCAAGTGCCCATTAGACCGTCGAATTGAAATGATATTGACAGCTACTGTGTCTTATTAGCCAAAATAATTATTATTGACGTAACAATATGGCATTTTACAATAAAAAAACCCATTGCTGATAACTTCTCCATTAAGTTAATGTCTTTCTAGACAGTGCCTCTCTGTCATGCCAGGCTTTATTATTATTTTTTATCATTGACTTCTGTGACTACATTCTTCCCTCAAAATACTGGCTTAAAAAATTACAAATTTACTATTTTTTATTTTAGAAACATACTCTGGGTCCCTTCGCTAACCTATTTACGCAGTCCCAATTTAAGACTCCTCAAAGGAAGCATTGAATACTTGCTGTCATGAACACTGTATACCTTGAATAAATGTGCAGGAGAGAGAGAGAGATGACAAAGAAAGGAGAAGAAAATACAAAAAAATTGCGTAGAATAGAAGGCAAAGGAAACATCCTTAAATAGAAGAGGACAAATTATAAGAGGGGCCGGGTTATTGTATATAAGTTAAAGTTTAATTGGATAGCTATAAGCGTGGTAGGAAAAGATAAATGTTTGGCTATCAAAATTGAGGACGAAATAGTTAACCCAAGCAAACCAATCTCTGCGGTTTCAAACTCTACCATTGTTTTTTCTTTTCTTTTTCCTTTGTTACCACGGCTCCATCAAAAGGCTGTGGTGACGCTGTTGATTTAAACGGCTCTGTTTTTCACCCTGTGCTTTACCCCCGTCGTTTAGTTATTGAAAAAACGAGCATCTTCTCTTTCTGACGAGTGCGAGGATGATCTATCAGCTTCTCCTGTATCGGTACAGTGTTCGACCTGCCTCTTTTGTCTGGTTCTGGAAACATTCTTGACTCTGAGTTAGCTTTTCTGAGTCCTCCTCTCTCTCTTTTACTCCTTTGTTTGCTGCTCATTCAATTTAAGTTTCTTCCAGGTGCTTCAGTGGCTTCTGCAGTCTCTTCGCCTGGGCTTTCAATTGGAGCTATTCAACAGCTTGATATGCCCTTGGGAACGCCGAGAGGCCCTTCCCGACGTATTTCCATTCTTTTACTCTTCCGGATAATGTGGTACAAGATACTTCTAAATGTCAATCTCATTCTGTTAATTCTTTTTCTCGTCCGTGCAGTACCTTCTAGGGAAATTTTTTATAAGTCGAGGTTGGGGGATTGAGGCTATTCGTGGGTTTGGTCATGGTTATGTTCTTTATCTGTTTCTCTCCTCTCATTATGCTTAAACAACTCTGTCGTATGGTTCTTTCAAATATTTACGGACAAACAATGCTATCTTCAAGCTTGAGATGATATGGTTTTTCATTTTTAGGGCCTTATTAAATTAAAGTTTCCCATGTGGATAGAATTTTTGTATATCAATCCTGCATTCCATCTTTTTATATATGAGATGGTTGGTTATAGTAAGTGTTTTGATGTAAACCCATCTTTGATAAATTTGCAAGTTATTAAGTGCATCTATGCGTCTTTGTTGAGGTTGATGTCACTTTGTAATTGACTAAAATTATTGATCTTTTTGGGTTAAGGTTCAAACTCTGTTAGTTATCAAGTATCTTATGTTGATGTTCAATTCAACATAAGATTTGAACTGCACCTGCATCAACATGGGAAGATTTGTAAACTTGGGATGTGACTTGTTAAAGAACCTTTAAGATTTTTGAAGCCAGCTTTTCACACACTTACGAAAAGGGAAAAAAGAAACTTGAAATAAAATTTTAACTTAAAAGGTGAAATGATGACTATAAATGATGACTATAAAACCCTCTTATTTGCATATGGATTATTGCATACAAGATTTGAAATCTAAAATGAGATAAACACAAATACAATAATGAAAAGCCAAATTTATGGTCATTAATTTGAAAGAGGTTTGATAATTTCATATTTGCAAATAAAAGTTGCATATGCAAATTAAGGAGGAAATTAATCTTATTAGAAACATTAGATTTCCATAATCCATACTATATAATGCATGTGATTTCTGGATTCAATTATGTAAGATTATTTTGCATCAACATTTTGGATGACACTCCATGATCTATTACTTTTTCTCCTCTACCTCTTCATCTTGATGATGGAGATCATCTAGAATAAGATCCAAAATGTTGACACAAATGAATATTATATTGATTCCATAAATCATATGCACTAAGAAATTAATCGTCTAATAGACATGGATGAAAGCACAATAAAACATAACATCTGATTTCATTTGCAAAATATATTAACAACCTTATATGAAAGGTCAGATTACATTATTAGCACAATGATTGCCATCAAATGCTAGAGTGTTGAATTTGACCCAAAAAAAAAAAATTTCTAGCCAAATAATCTCCTCTTTTTTAATGAACAAATGCATTTTTTTTTAAATAATTGAAAGAGAAGATATGAAGGAGAAAGAAGAAACAATCAAAAGAATAAATCCTCAAATTGTGTTGCATTGATCCCCTTCATTCATTGCATAGTAGCCATAACTTTGCATTCACTATGCTTTCTTCCATTATCTCCTTACTTTCTTTCACTTCATGTTTTTATGCTATATTTTTATAGTTTATTTAATAAAGCCTCACTTTATTCTCTTATTATGATTTGAAAAGAGCATGCTCTAAAAAAAATATTTCTCACTTAAGAATCCATGGGCTCACATGTATTTTGACCTTACTTTTATTTTAATTAAAAAAAAAATAAAAAAATTTGAATGATTTTGGTGTTAGATTAGATTTTTCAATCAGGTATAACTCTCAAGGATTATCTATAATTAAATACTTGTCATAGAAAAAGAGAAAAAATAAAAGAATTTTTACAAAGACAATAGAGACTATTGATCCAAAAAGCATAATTTGTTATGAATGTGCAACCTTAATGAATTGATACAATGATAAATATTTATAAAAGAAAAAAATAAAAAAATAAGAAAGAAATATTGGATGAAACTCTAGATGAGGAGAAAAATAGATCATAACATGTGTCCCAATCCTATAACATGAGAAAAAGAAAACTCATGACCTAAGTAAGTTTAAATAGCTAGTGTGAAAATGACCCAAATGATTAAATAATTAATTAGGTAAATATCCTTTTACTCTAACACCCTCCTTAAATGTAATTTAGGGAGGAGATAAAACCTCTGAAGATAAATGCGTAAAAAATAAAAGATGGGTGCTAGTAATTGATTTTGATTAGGTACCCATGTACAAATAAATAAGAATCTCTCATAATGAAAGAAAATGGAGAAAATTGTTAGAATGAATAATTTATCTATTCACTATACTTAAGTATACTTAGGTTGATAAAGTTAAAGACAACATCTTGTCTAATTGAATGTGCAACCTTTTAGGCCTTTTGAGGTTATCAAGTTGTTTGGTAAACCTCATGCACATACATTTTGAGTTTGGAAGACTTTCCATCTCACCTTAAAGGTCACTCAACACTTGGCATCAAGGTTGATGACTTGGTCGAATAGGTTGTTGGTTTGCACATTCCAAGTGATCTAAAGGTTTACACCTATAGGACACTTGTCCACTCATTTGTGCAACATCATGGGGCACTTGTCAATCCACATGATAGGTTGATTGCCTCTTCCTTTTCCTATATATGCAAGGATTCCTCATCATTGTATTTTTGGGTCAACTAAATACATATTTAGATTGTTCATTGTGCTTTTTTTTATCTCCATGATCTCCTAATTCTTATATGGTATCAAGCACTAGGGAGAGATATTTGTAGGCTTGAAGGTGAGGTTATTCAAGGTTTTCAACGATTGCTATATTCAAAATCTAGGTTTTTGGATCGTTATATAGTGTGAGATATTTTCACTAGTGTGTGAACTAGTCAAGTTCAGTGATGTTTTCTATGGCCTAAGGGAAATATGTTTTCTTTGTGTTTCTTCATTGTTTGGCTTCAGGTTGTATGGATTTGGGAAGTTGTTTATAATGCTTTTATCTTTTAGTATTCAAGTTTTTACTTGATTTGGTGTAGTACAAAGTGAGTTTCATTTATCAATATGCAAATAAGGGTTACCAATTGTTTTGAGTTGAAGTGTTTGTATGATGCAAGCTTGGATGAAGCATTTGATAAACCTTGATTAGTTCATGGATTATTCTAGATCATGTTCAAGTGAATTATGTTGTCTAGAAGTTTCACATTGACTTGTGGAAGTGTGTACTTAATGTTTATGGTGTTTTGTATAGGTATTGGCCAACCTTGTGTTTAACACTACATGAGAGGCTTGTAGAAGCATTTTAAAGTGTGTTGGGATCTATTTTGGTCCTAATTAAGGATTTTTGTAGTTAACTTTTGTTTCTATCCACCACGGGAATATTTAGGTTCTAACCTATTTTGATTTTTTATGAATAACGACTAGTTGCCAACGTTAGAGAAGGTTTCTAAGGTTCAAAATGATATAAATATGTATGGTGTTGTTGTGAGTTGAGAGATGAAAGAAATTCAGAAGCAAGATAGATGTGAGATTGATTTGAGTAATGTGTGTGATGCAAATTTCAGCAGAGTAGTGCAAATTTCAATGTTAGGTTTCCTAAAGGCAGTGAGTTGAAGGCATCTAAAATCATTCATGCAATACTACAAAAAATGTGTGAGAATTATGGTGGATTCCTTGTTGCATTGAGAAGTGTTCTCTATGTAACATTATTCTTCTATCTTCTTGTATTCTTTTTGTGGTAGTGAGCCCTTTTGAATAGTGTGTCTTATTCTAGCAGTGAGCCTTTTGTACCAGTTTTTCTATTACTTATATTGTGATCTGATCCTCATCGTGGCTTTTCCCTTATTGATTTTTCCACATAAATTTGGTGTTCTCTTGTGTACGGTGTTGTGATTTCAATTTCTATTATTTGCATTTCATGTTTCATCATACTAACATAATAAGGGTTTAATGAATGCATGTGGATCTGATTACTATTGAGGGTTTTGAAGGTTTAATTTGTTACAATTGATTTACCCCCCTCTCAGTTGTCTTGTTCATTCAACAATTGGTATTAAAGAAAGTTTCCTTGAAGAAGAGCTTAATCGCTTGAGGTAGATTTAGGATGGAAACCAAGGTTGCTTTGGAATGTCTTAGATTCTATGGCACAAATTATGCATTCTAGATGACAAAAATGGAAGGATATCTGGTAGCTTAGGTATATGAGATTGAGAATGTTTATCATACTACATATACACCACTAACAAATGGTCCAAGGGTAAAAGCAAGAAGTTGGGTACACAAAGAGGGGAAATCTCAGGGAAAAAAAAAGTTTCGCAGGAAATGCGTACGCGTTTTCGAAGAAATGCGTACGTGTTACGGATCGGATACCCGAGCCTAGATCCGAACGCGTATGTGTTCAGAATCAGGTATGCAAACCTAAAACGCGTATGCGTTATGAAACACGTACACATTTAGAACACGTACGCGTTTCAAGAAAGTATTTATTTTTTTAAATAAACAACTGTAATTCATTTTACACCATTCTGAACGGAGAGCGAGAAGAACAAAGGAGAGAGCGTATGCATTTTAAAGGCCTTGACTGAACAAAATTCTGACTGCCACATCCTCCCATCGACACTAGCGACCTCATCGACCTCCAGGTTGGTTGAATTCTTCATTTTTTTTTGCTTTATATCTTTTTTTTTGTTTTTTAATTAGTATTCAATTTTTGTTTGTTTAGTGTGTTTTAGTTCTTGAATGTTTTATAGTTTTTAATTGCATTTAAAAAACCAAAAACGTCAACGAAACAAATAAATTCAAATTGTAATTGAAAACCATAAAAACTAAACCTAAATTAAACACATTTAAAACTTAGAAATTTCAAAACCCTAGAAACCGTAGGTTACAAAATTTACATAGGTCCCTAAAAACTAATTTACATAGGTTAATCCTTGGACCTAAACCCTAAAACGTAAACCTAAAACCCTATTTACCCTAATTTACGTAAACCTAAAATGGGCTATTTACTCTAATTTACATAAACTTAAAATAGGCTATAGATAGACTATGTGCAATATGGATAGAGTTAGACACATAAATGTTATTAAATCAAATAAATATTAAAATGTGAAGC
Source organism: Sequoia sempervirens (assembly GCA_007258455.2). Classification (NCBI taxonomy): domain Eukaryota; kingdom Viridiplantae; phylum Streptophyta; class Pinopsida; order Cupressales; family Cupressaceae; genus Sequoia; species Sequoia sempervirens. The sequence goes on from VDFB02351518.1 coordinate 59,300, forward strand.
ATGAATGATTTCTACCCATTTCTCTTATTTGGATGAGATCCTTTGTGAATTATGTAAGGATGCATTATGATCATAGTTAAGCCTTAATTTATAGGATGTTATTCATAAGATCTATAAGACAAGTGTGTAATCTAATTCCTATTTTAACTCTCATGTGTAGTGGCATTGTTCTAGATTAGGAAAACTAAATGTTGTACTTTCTCTAAACTAGTGTATCAAAGCTAACTTGTAGCATGAACATTTCAATTTGGAATTTAATTCAAATTACTTTTTTGAGAAACTTGTAGTTTAGGGTTTAGATCTCCTCTTCCTTTTTAAATCATCCAAGAGTGCTTAGAGGTCCAAATAGGTTCAAAATACATCATAACTCAACAACTTACTTATAATTGAAATCTAAAATTCCTAATTGTTGATATATTGAAGCTATTCCTAGAGTGTCACATATTTTATTCAAAGCACTAAGTTTAGGTGGTAGGGTTTCTAATTTACTTGTAAAAATTTATTCATGTGTTTTCTATATGTTTTCATGTCATCAAGTCTCTTTAAATCTAAACCCTAAACCCTAATTTAGCATTCATTTTGTTGTAGGAACTTATAATTAAATTTGGTTTCCTTTCAATTCTATAACCAAAGGTTTATTTTCTAAGATTATTTATTTATTGAATTGATCAATTGATTCCTCACTTAGTGGCAATTAGGTTCTTTTTTTGAAAAGCCATGCACGTCTATAATTTATATAAATATTCAAATGAAGAGTCTATGTCATAGAAACGTTTCAAAATATATATGATTAGAAAAAAAATTGGGTCTAGGGTTTAGGGTTTAGATCTCCTCTTCCTTTTTAAATCATCCAAGAGTGCTTGGAGGTCCAAATAGGTTCAAAATCCATCATGTGTCTTCTATATGTTTTCATGTCATCAAATCTCTAAATCTAAACCCTAAACCCTTATTTAGCATTCATTTTGCTGTAGGACCTTAAAATTAAATTTGGTTGCCTTAGGTAACTCCACCAAATTTTATTCCCTTAAGCCATGGAACATTTTTTCCTAGTCCACCTTACTAGACATAGATCCCCTTAAGCCATCCTATCACCCTAAATCATAAATTGATGTCTTAAGGGGTCCTAATATGACATTTCTTAAGGGGATCAAAGAAGTTCTCAAAATTTGGTGAGTAGAGCTCAAGCTCATCTTTGTTTATTTTGTACATTTCAATTAGGTCACTAGCATATATCTATGTGTCCCTTTGAATGTATTCTATTTTTTTTTTCAATCTTATCTTTAGTATTCTTTGAAAACAATGAATGAGATTATAAATTTTAATGTTAGTGTTAAACTTATAATTTCTTCTTAACTACTTTGTCCCACTATAGAGATCTTGTGTCTCTTAGATGAGTTCTTGAGAGTTACTTAGGCCAACTTGTATAGTGAAGTTGAAATAAAGAGATTGTGTAAGAGTTATTATCTATTTTAGGATGGGTCAACACATGTGAGAGTCATAAAAAATTACTTACCATAGTATTTTCATGCATTATTAGTGACTATGGTGTTGCCATTTTGTTATTTCCTAGGAATCCTTATGTCTATATATTGGATTCTTGGGGTAGAAGATGTATGCAATGTATTTTATAGAGTTATTCTATCCTTTTTTTTAATAGGATTAGGATTTTTGATATCATTGTTGTATTCTATAGAATCCCTATGAGTATATTATAACCATAAATCATCTAACAATGCATCAAGTTGTGTGGTAAATTAGAGGATAGTTATTCTTGAAATAGGATTCATAAAGTATATTTATATCTCTTTCCTTCTTATAGTTGCATATATTCTTATTTCTCTCTTTTTTCCTTTATAAGTGTTGTTTACATGCCAAAGGATTCTATTTTTTTTTATATTGCTTCATATAATATTCTCCTTGAAAGATCGATGTGGAAATACTTGTATGTTTAGTAGTTTAATCTTGTTTTTTAAAGTTTAATTATTAAGGGGTTTGTAGGAATTTTACATAAGATTTTTTTATCATATTTGAGGTGGGTTTTTTGGGTTCCATCTATTTGCATGTTATTGATCAATGGTTTGTGAGTTTTGGGTAATCCTCCATTTTGTTTTTGAGCATAGAAATATTGTGGGAATTTAAGAACGCTTAAGGTGGAAGATCTTGGAGTTGGTGATGTGTTTTCATGTTTCATGGTTATGACTTGCAGATCTTATTTGGTATTATGAGACTATCCTCTAAGATTAAATTTCTATTTTCATGTATTATGTGGTCATGTAAAATGGAATATGTTTCATGTTGGGTTCTTGCTTTTGGCTTCTTAGTTACATGAGAAAGTACTAGTTGTTTTGAATACTATTTAAAGTTCTTATGTTGGTTTCATTCTTTAAATTCATGGTTAAATAGAAGAATTGGATTATTGAACTCTCATTACATGTTAGTTGTAGAGTTGATATCTTAGTGACCTAGAAGCTCCCAAAAAACCTTGTTCTTCTATTTGGATGTACAAAGTGATGGTTGTGGAATTATTTGGTTGCTTAAATTTCCTAGATAACCCTCTAGCATTTTTAGATATTTGTACTTGCATGTTATAGATTCATGATATTTGTAATTGCATTTTTTTGATTGTTGAGAATGAATAATTTTTCCTTCACTTTGGGATTAGCTAGACCTAGGAGAGTATTCCTAGAGGTAGCCTTTAACAATATTTAATCACAATTAAAGATATATAAAATATAAAAAACTATAATAGTATCTATATACATGAAATTTGAAAATTTAGATAAATCAATTTATGTCCTCGGATTTAATTAAATTTTGTCATACTTGATTAATACATCTATTCATTTTGAATTGTAGGACCTTAAAATAAAATTTGTTTGCCTTAGGAAACTTCACCAAATTTTATTCCCTTAAGCCATGGACCATTTTGTCCTAGGACCTTACTACACATAGATCCCCTTAAGCCATCCTATACCCTAAATCGTAAATCGATGTCTTAAGGGGGAATTTGACATTTCTTAAGGGGATAAATTTGGTGAATATATCTATGTGTCCCTTTCAATGTCTTCTATTAATTTTTCATTCTTATCTTTAGTATTATTTGAAAATAATGAATGAGATTAAATAAATTTTAATAAAACCCCATAATTTCATAAATCTACCCTTCATATTAACAACCCCACACTGGACTCAATTTAATGTGTGTACATGCTATGAATTTTTAATGTTGTGGATTTTATAATGTTATAAATCAAATGGTCTTCAAATGAAATATATTTTTAATTTGTGCATGTTCAATGTGATTTTTAAATAACTTTCAAATTGTGTGCATTATTTAATTAGTTTGTTGATATTTTTTTTTTAATTGTTTAACATGTAGTTGCATATCATTGCTCACATGGATCCATTATTTAATTTAGAGGATTTTATGCCCAAATCAAGAAATTCCTATAGATCCCATACATCCCAATCCACCACATGAACATAACCCTAACACACCTCCACATTCTCCACCGCCTAACCCCCCACCCCCTCTTGTAGTTGATGAAGATCAATTAAGAGAGAATATCCAAGCAAACCTCATTGTCATTCAAGGAAATATAGATCTCATAAAAAATGAGCCTAGAGTCCCTCCCCATCTCGCACGGTTTGCATCTATGATGCAAACTATTGTTGATTCTATTAGATCTATTGATGCAGACCTAGTTAAGCTCCATCAATGGAGAGAAGAGATGAGACAATTCTATGCAGATGGATTGTCATATAAAGAAATAAATGACCTGAAAATTACCAAACAAGCCATGTGCCAATATTTTATTAATCCCCATACAAACCAACCCATTCCACCCATGAAAAAATGAATTTCAATTTTATGGTGTAGGCACCTGCAGATAGCTGTGCATTTTTGGGATAGATGGTGGATGGTGTTTGATACTCCACCACATGGAATCAGTGAGGTGCCCTTATACTTTTTGAGAAATTTATGGGTTGAGTTTGAGTTGGGTAAAAAGCCCAACTATTTTGATATGAGGTCATTTCAGGGAGTTGGGTGTGGCATGCCCCAACATAGACTAGGAGCACGTGTCTATCCTCAGTGACGTGCTCCAATTGCTCCTATTATTCCTCTTCCTTCTCCTAGTGTTCTCGCTGCATTTCAGTAGCAGACCATGTTATCAACATTAGGAGAATTGAGTTCACTTTCAGGACATCTCACTCAGTAGACTACACACACGGCCACTGAAGTGGCCAATAGAGAGCATGGAGGCTCAGGCTATAGGGATACTCAGACATCCACTTCAGGTGATGTACATGCATCTGGGACGTGATCATACCTGGATTTACTATATTCTAAGGATCGTCCTACACAGGTATGTTCATATTTTGAACTTAAATTTAATTCAAGTTTGAAATATGACACTGATACATTTTGAACCATTTTTCGACGATGTCGGGCCAGAATTTTGACGTTTCAAATGTCGTCAAAATTTTGATGCAAAAATAGCGACAAACAACCGTCGAAATTCTGATGGGTTGTCGTCAAAAAATGGTTCAAAATGTATCAGTGTGAAAAATTCATGTAAATAATAACATCAAACTATATATATAATATAATATTAATTCAATAAGTGTTTGGTGTAGACGCATGATCACGTGATGCCTGAAACTCAATATGATCATTGTGTGCATATGTCGAGTGCTGTAGATCTAGGCTCACCTTTTGGACAGGTACTTGAACCAATATATATTAAATAATTTGTGTGGATATATATCTAATTTAATTTGAATTTGTACACATGTGTGAATTGATATATTATATCTAGATGCAGGGAGGTCATACAATACCTAGTACTGACCAACCACAAGTTACAGTGGTGAGCACTCCTAAGACATCATCAACTCAGGTGTGTGCTTTCAAAAGTTTGTTAAGTTTAAATTAAATAGACATCATAGATCTAATTTAATTTTTCATTTACATACACATGTGTCAATGATCTATACGAACTATTGTACATCTATATGCAGGAATTTCATGAGATACCCATGGCGTGCCGTGCACCTGAGACATCATTGGCGTTTATGCATGGGCAATCTCAGGTGCGTGATCATGAGGTCATATCATTCGAGGTTGTAATCTTTACTTTAAATATCCTATACAATTTTTACAGACCTTTTAAATATATATATATATATATTTGAGGTTTTCACATATTGTTTGCTTTATATGAATATGCAGGATATAGTAGATCAGGCATTTGCATCTTCTCAAGTGATAGTTATGCTACCCGTTGAAGAAAATTGGCCAGTTACAGATTCACATGATCATATGGTAATTTATGCATACTAGAAATCATTTTTACTATATAAATACTAGATATTTAATTAAATTTATTTTTATCTAAAAGTTTATATTTTCAAGTTTAAATATGTTTAATTATATCAAAATTTCTAAATAAATTTAAATCTAATTTCAAGTTTCTTGTACTCTTTTATAGCATAATGGAGGTACATCTAGTCAACATGGAACAAAGAGGAGACTTGATTTGACCGATCAACCTGAAAGTTAGATGGTTTTAGATTTTATGGACTATATATCTCTAGTTTTATTTAAATATATGTGTTGGACTTGACATATAAATTCTATGGACTATCTATCTCTAGTTTTACTTTGAACATGTTATTATCATATTTTTGTTTATTTATATCAATTGACTTTAATATGATGATTATATATATGCAGTCAATTATGATATCTTATTATGTTCATTTTCATGATTATATGCACTCATACATTAGACTATTTATATTTTATCTAATTTTCAAGTATTACATGCACTATATAAATTCTTATCTAGAATCAAATTTAATATATATAATTTATCACATGGTTAGGTGAGAAATTAAAACATTCCTTAAATAGTTTAGATCATATTCATAATAAATTAAGGGCAGGTAATTTTAACTATTTTCCAATTAGATAGCAAATATTTGAATCAATAAACAAAAAAACCATCTCCTTGTATGTATAAAATGTATAATCTATACAATTGAATTATTATATAAAATGTGGTAAATACAAGACATGAAATGTATAATCTATAAAATTGGAACAAGATATTTAAAAAGTGACATTGAACAAACATATATAATGTACATATCAAAGATTTTTATTACAACTATATAATATCATGAAACATAAATGTGCATGTAGATACAATTAAAACTTATCAACTTTTAGGTGAAGACCAAAAATTGACATTTACATAATCTCTTGATAAAATAATTTTTCAGTTCAACAATCACTTCGTAGATCGACTTCATGAGAACCTACAAAAATAATTAATGTAAGTAACTACAATTTTTATGAGTCATTTAAGAAAAAAATTCATGCGAGAAAAGAATAGTATATAGTAAATTCCATACAAATTCAAAAGATGTTTTCCATAGGATGGATTAAGGGGACCTAAGAGGATATATAGCTTAAGGGGGGTCTTAAGAGAATGGCTTAAGGGGAGTTAAGAGGATGGTTTAAGAGGATGCATCTCATGAACCCTAGGATATGGCTTAACAGGTCCTAAGAGGATGGCTTAAGGGGAATTATGAGAGTCCTTTAATAGGATGGCTTAAGGGGATGTAAGAGGGTGGATTAAGGGGAGTTGATAAAATGACTCAAAGGGATGTAAGAGAGTGGATTAAGGGGGTGTAAGAGGGTGGATTAAGGGGAGTTGATAGAATGGAATAAAGGGATGTAAGATAGTGGATTAAGGGGATGCATGTCATGAACCTTACAATATGGATATTAATAGGCCCTAAGAGGATGGATTAAGGGGAATTATGAGAGTCCTTTAAGAGGATGGCTTAAGGGGATGTAAGAGGGTGGATTAAGGGGAGTTGATAAAATGACTCAAAGGGATGCAAGAGAGTGGATTAAGGGGATGTAAGAGGGTGGATTAAGGGGAGTTGATAGAATGGATTAAAGGGATGTAAGATAGTGGATTAAGGGGATGCATGTCATGAACCTTACAATATGGTTAACATGCCCTAAGAGGATGGCTTAAGGGGAATTATGAGAGTGACTTAAGGAATGAAAGATTATGGATTACAAGGATGTAAGAGGATATGATTTAAGGGTGCTTTAAGAGGATGGCTTAAGTGGATGAAAGAGGGTGGATTAAGGGGAGTTGATAGAATGACTTGAAGGGATGCAAGAGGGTGGATTAAGGGGAGTTGAGATAATGAATTTATACTACCAATTAAATGTATCTAGAACTATATATAGTTACCTATCTCTATATTTGAATTCCATTGTAATATATGTGCATCTCCTCTCTTGTTTGTAAAACATCTAATTTTGGGGGACCTGAAACAAAAAATGATATAAAAATTTAATTAGGAAATCATTAAATACAAATATATATATCAATTAACTATATAAACAACTAGATCTACTTACCAATATTTATTTACTCTGTTGTACCATCTGCATCCTCTCTCTTTTTTAATGCATCTACGATTGTCTCGTGATCATCCATTGAAAGTGTCCATAAAACTTTATTAGCAGGCCTCCCTTGATATCTAACTAGTTTTATATTGGTTGCCAAAATCAAATGTGAATAATGTATAATATTCTTGTGTCTTCATAATCTTCAAACGTGTAAGCTTCTCATTCTTTCATCAAATATTTTCGAAGCCAAGTGCCAACAACAACCACTGAACTAGTTGGATACTCAAAGTTGTCATCATCCACTCTAGGATGTGCCAACTTATGTTTTCTCTCAACACATCTAGCCAACTAGTAATCTGTCTCCTCTTCATTCCCCTTAGGTGCAACAACAACATACACATGTCCTGCAAAAATAAATACAAAATTCAATAAAAAGTGACTTATATTTAATTCACATATAAACATCCATACATACAAAATTCAACTCAATAAATAATGTACCTTCTTGTACAAGATCCGAAACACAATCATAATAATCTGATGCAAACACTTGATTATCTTCAATTATTGTTCCATGTTGAACATTTGTTGATGTAGGCGTTAAGGCTCTTTATTGCCATTGTTCGACCCATTCCATATTTTCACAGGGCTCCCAATCACCTGCAATACAAAATTGACAAAAACATGCCAACTCCCTTGTCCATATTGTCCATGTTTTTGCATTTGAACTCTTAAACGAATACCATTTTGCAGATCCATTAATTGTTTCACAATCTTGTCAAGAAAAAATATCATTTTCTTCAACTAACCAAAAGAAGCGTCGAATTATTGAGATCTCACTTGTTCTTGCAGATAATTTGGTATTGCACCAATCTACAATTGCATGTGCATCTCTAAATT